>JAIGNY010003708.1:1205000-1277500 GCA_020152595.1 Chiridota heheva | reverse complement strand
CAAGTGTTATCGTTGACCAAGGAACCTGGAAATAAGTTGCACAGGCCAAACGTTAGCCTTCAATGGCCCGACGGTTTTTGTTCTTTTTCTTACTAAGAGATTGTATTCTTACAAGGACTTGTTTTCACTTTCAAAAGTCTGTTGTAACAATTTCGTGAAAAGAAAATATCTTGCTTATAATTAATATTTTCTAAAGTTTGATTTAAACAAAGAAGACATCATATCATCAAATATAGCTAAAATCCATATCTCTAAAGTTTACAAGAGTTCAAAATTTCAGTTGATATGCTCTCGCTGTGTGTGTTTTGTGTGTTTCTACGTGTTGTATTATGACAAAGATATTTTGCAATAACCATCTCCTGCCTCATTATCTTTTATTTCTGAATGGAGTCACTGCAGGAGTGACATCATGTTTTGGTAGAAATGATACATTACACTCTATTTCTTTCTTCCAGCTAAGGGTGGAAGCGTTCGTATCGTAAATGGAACAACAGAAAACGAAGGTCGTGTGGAGGATATGCATGACGGTCAGTGGGGTACAATCTGTGACAACGGATGGGGATTACCTGAAGCTGAGGTAGTCTGCAGACAGCTTGGATATTCAGGAGCAATTATGGCTACTTTTAATGCATTTTTTGGTTCCGGTAAGGGAAATATCCTGTTGAATAATATGAGATGCAAAGGAGATGAGGACTCCATCACACAGTGTGACAGTTCGGGGTGGTACAATAACAATTGTGACCACAGCAACGACGTTGTTGTTTCATGTTATATTTCAGGTAAACAAGGTATTGTATTGCATCACTAGGCAAAGACATAACATTAACAAATGCTTTTGCCAAACATGGTGAGGTTTTGATAGAATTAATCATGGTCATTAGTAAACATTTGTCTCAATTTCTTTTAGACTTAACATAACTAAGATTTTTCTATCTTAAACGATTGATGATACATAGGGAATGTGCATGTCTGACAACAGAAAAAGTCCTTCAAAATCACGCAGTGGTTTTGTTTTGTTGATGTGCTAAGTGTTACTGGGAAGTACAACATGGTAACCGTTTGATCCCATGAATCATTGGATGTGTAATTTGATAGTATTGATCATATTCAAACACCTCATATGTTCATTACTTCTCAGTCATTATCCTTTTCTTCATCTGTTATCTGTAAAGAGAAGCGAATGTTTGTGTGTATGTTTGCTTGGGTTATCACCACATACTAGTTGGTTGTAGTTGAATATCTCTTGCTGAACACAACTTTCTGACTAGTATTAACAATCCTTTGTGACTACAATTTACTCAAAACAGCTAAACATATACCAAAACATTTTCTTCTTGCAGTAGCACCAAGGACTAAATTATAACTAAAATGGACACTCGGTGAAATAGATTAGCGGTTTTTCTTTTATAAGGGGCTTTGTCATATCGGAAATTCAAGACGCCAGGTATCAGTTTTACGTGTAGTCCTGTCGTCTCAGATTCTGCTCTTTAAGTTGGTAATTTAAGGTTTGAATCTGAAATAAAAACAAATCAACAATCGCATTGTAAAAATAGAACCTTCTACACATAATGACAAATACTCATTTTCATAAAAGTGTTCAAATAACCACGTCAACATCATAGCTTTTTTCTTGTTCTTAGCTTATATGGCAGTTAGATTAATGAACGGAACCACACCATACGAAGGACGAGTAGAACTATACCTAAGTAATGAAAATGTTTGAAAGAAACTTACGTCTTATGGATTTGGACAGAATGAAGCCGAAACCATTTGTAATTAGTTGAGGTCTGGAAGTCTTCAGCAAATTGATATTGACGGTTTTGGAGATGCCAGCGGTATTGATACGGCTAGCGAGTGGTATGATTGCTATAGGAAGGAGAAACACCTTTATTACTGTGATTTTAACACTTTCTACCCCAAGTCGAACAGCTACGCCGGGGTGAAACGCCACACCCAGTTCAGTAAGTACTCAATTCCACGTAACAGTAAAGGTTAATGTATAGACACACGTCACGTTCCAATCAAATGCAGGGCGCCGTCTTTAGCTGCATCCTCAAGGATTTTACTGGCGCCCAAAGAGACTTTTTGAAATTGTGAGATTGCGCACTATAAAAAAACCGAAACGATACGATTAAATATTTGTAGGCATAATGCCCTTCTTTAATATTTTTGTTCAAAGAGATACAAATTTTGGCGTATGTATTTTTCATAAAACTTGTCCACTAATTCCAAATGATTAGAGTCCTTTACACCAGATTTGTTGTATATTAGAAATGAATGCATCAATCCTGGCAACACACCACGGGTTCAAAAGTGATCTAGTCTGGTGATTTGTTAGTAAAAGCGTTTTTAAACAGACTTTGAGACAGAAAGTGAAAATCATTCAATCTGCATGAGAAAAGTGATGCTACAATGCACGACTTTATGCAGCTTGTGTTTCAGTAATGACATTTTCTAATTTCATCATCATCAGTCATCGTCATAAGCCTAGTGGATTGTTGACGCACTCATTGGTCATTGGATGATGTTGGGTTGTGTTGGAGGGTGAGTTGGGATGTCGGTAGATCTCCTGGCATCGTAGGGGAGATCACAAGTTAGGAACAAGGCCTTTTTTGATACGGTGCCCACAGGCATGCCAACGAGCTAGCTGGTATAGGGCCTGATGAGAATAAGCCATCTGCTGCCAAACAGTTCATTGGAGATCCTGTTTGCGCAGGTAAATCCAAGTAGGCGACAACAGATGATTCTACAAAGCACATGAAGGGCCACCAGCTCATTTTTCCTGTGTTCATGTCGATGATCCATATGCTAATTTGGCCATCAAAAGGATTGATCAGCAGTACTTTCACCTTTATGTAAATACGAGATGATGTAAGGCAGTTACATTAATTAATAACTCTGTCATATGAATACGACTGCGTATTTATTGAATTTTACAGTAGAGCAGAGCCAAGTTAATGGAATGAAGATACGCTCTGGATAGCAGTGCCACTGTATGAAAATGTAGTATTATCCATCTTGGGCTGTATAATCATTTGAATTTGTAAGTTATTCATTGCGTATTTCTTCTCTAAATTGGATCGATTATCATACTGTTAGTTCTAAAACATCTTGAATGTAAAATGGTTATTGGATTTGTATTATTACTTCTTTTTGCATTTTCCCTCTAGGAAATACGTCCCTCTTTTACACTGGTGTTATCAGTCTCATCTCGGTTTTCAGTTTTCTGGTAGTATTTTTATTTGCAGTGGCAATTGGTATAACTATATACAACAACAAAAAGAGCTTACCTCAAAACACTGATGAGAGAGAGAAAGAGAGAGGGGAGAGAGAGAGAGAGCAAGAAAGAGAAAGAAAGAAGTGAGGAATCTGGAGTTGTAATGTCACAACTAGTCTGATTTATACAAATGATACAGAATTTCAAACTGAAATATTTCCTTAAGAGAATACAATTTTTGAATGTTTTCTTCACCATTTTGTTGAAATAGTTTTCCATATTTGGTCAACTGGCTTGACTACTGAAGTAATCATTTAAGTGAAGTGTGGTAGCTCAGTGGTCGCGCGACTTACTCGTGCTGCAAAGAGCTTCTATTCTGCTATTGGTACCATGTTAAGCTTCTTTCCAAACCATTTCGAATGAGTACCAGTTTACCGGGAGCCTTCGATGTACTAGTAACCTAGTTTGGATGTGTTCAAAAATTCTTGTTCGCTAAGCTGACACCAATGAGACTGGGAATAAGCCATACCGGTAAAGTGAGCGTTTAATGACTCGGAAGGCGTTTCCTAACTGACAGATTATTTTCACACAAGGAATGTTTTCACTTTCATAAGCATGGGGTAACAAATTCGTGAAAAGAAAATATTTTGCGCATGATTAATGATGTTTTAAAAACTTTGATTTAAACAAAAAAGATATAATTATTATTATCAATATAGTTTAAATCCTTTCCCTCAAATTTACATTTGGTTCAAAATTACATTTGATATGTCTTCCCTGTGTATTTTGCGCGTGTCTACGTGTGGTATTATGCCTGAGATGAAAATTTCGGTTTTCATATTTCAAATATATGTTGCAATTTTCACCTCCAGTGACGTCATGTTGACCTCTTGCTTGTAGAACGGATCTATTACACTCTATATTTTCCTTCCAGGTACTTACTGATGGCAGCGTTTGTATCGTAAATGGAACAACGGGAAGCGAAGGTCGTGTTGAAGTCATGCATAACGGTCAGTAGGGAACAATTTGTGACAAAGGATGGGGATTAGCGTCAGCTAATGTAGTCTGCAGCTTGGATATTCAGGATCCAATGTGTCTAATTCTAACGCGCATTTTGGTGCCGGTAAGGAAAGTCCCCTGTTGGATAATATGAGATGCAAAGGAAATGAGGACTCACGCATCACGCAGTACGACAGTTCGGGGTGGTACAATTACAATTGTGAACACAAGAACGATGCCTGTGTTTCATGTTATTCACCATGGTAAAAAGCGTACTATATTGCGCTAGACAAAGACGTAGCTAAAAGGGCTAATGTCAAAATGTTAGAAATAGTGAGGTATTTATAAATTTACTCGAGGTTAGCAGTAGATTATTTCTTTCATTCTTAATGAGAACATTTCATCTTAAGCTATACATCATTAGTCTCATAAAAAGGGAATGTGCATGTCTGACAACATAAATAGTTTTCAAAATTACGCAATTGTTTAATTTCATTGAGGTGCTAAGTGTTTCTGGGAAATACCACATAGTAACCGTTTGATACCAGATTTTATTTGATGCATAATTTTGTATGATTTGATCATATTCAGACTTAGTTTTTTATTATCAACTTTTATCATAAGTTGATTGTTCTTCTGTTAACGGAAGTGAAATTTAAACTGTTTTTGCTTGGATTATCAGACACGTGGGTAGTTTAACTTCTAATGCTGGACAACACGCGACATAAACAGTTTAGCATAAGTTTGCGACTATAATATCTACAGTCGGCGTTCGTTCTGCCGATCGGAGGGAACATTTCTGGTCTCCCAATTCGGTGATTCTTCACGGAAGTATCCCACAATGCATCTATCCAAATCAAAATTTTGCACACAATTATATTAGAATCAAATTAGGGGTTAAGAAACTGCTGGAAATTAATTTTTGTCACCATGAAAAAAAATAATGGCATATTGATTATGTTTTGTCAAATCACACTTTTATGCCATTATTTTCGTTAATTTATCACAGCATTTTTTATATAACAAATAATCAAAATGACTATACCAGAGTTTACTTAGAAGCTTCGCTATTGAATTGACTTTTACTGCGCTTGTCTTGGTCTCCCAAAGAAGGTTGATAGATCGTCTCAAGGGCAAGAAGCCAAATCAGGTTGAAAAATATTCAAATTAGGCCCAAAAAGCCTAACTGTAACCAAATCAAGACAAATCTTATTTTTGATAGGTTCAGGGGCTTTTGTGGAACGGATCAACTGTACTGAAAAAACATACAAATGTTAATTTGTAAAACGCTTTTGAGAAATGGCCAAAATTAGCCTAAATAAGATTTTAAAGAAAAAGCCAAATTATCATATTCAAAATGAAAGAAAAGTAAAGACTTTGTGGCCAAAGAATTCTCAATTATTTTGATTTAGCTGCTAGAAATCCATTATACTACCCATGCTCTTTGTACCGGATGTGCAATCCTTTCTTACAGTCTAAGAACATTACGAAGAACATATACCAAAACCTCATTAGGTTTATGGGCGGTTGAACTAAGGATTTAATTATGACTAAACAAAATTTAAAAAGGGCGCTCCTTGGTTGTATTTCAATTCCTCTTGCTGAAGACAACTTTCTGACCAATATTTACAATCCTTTATTTTCTGACCAGTTTTTACAATCTTTTATTTTCTGGCCAGTATTTACAACACATTACCGAAAACAGCTGAACATACTGTATTCCAAAACATTATGTTTTTGCGGTAGAACCAAAGACTAAATTATCACTAAAATAGGTACTCTGAAAAAGGTTAAATTAGATTAGTGGTTTGACTTTTCTATAAGTTTCTCTGCCATATCGTAAATTAGAATCTGAGACCATGAACCTAAAACTGATATATCGGTTTTACGTTTAAACTAGTGATCTCAGATTGTAATGTATGTTTTGGTTATCAATGGGGCTAACTTCCAGGTCTTAATAAAGAACAAATAAACAAGATTAGAGATCTTTTACCCATAATTACAAAAAAACATTTCAATAAGAGTTTTCAAATAACCATGTGAACATCATATTATTTTCCATTTTATTAGATTAATGACCGGAACTACACCTATGAAGGACAAGTAGAAATGTACAAATATGAAGATCATGCTTGGAAGAAACTTTCGTCTTAAGGATTTGGTAGAATCAATGTGGAATAATTATTGGATTTTCTATCTTTTTTATTTGCATTTTTCCCTCTTAGGAAATACTTTCATTTCGTACACTGGTGTGATCAGTCTGGTCGTAGTTTTCAGTAGTGTGGCAGTATTTGTATTTGTAGTGGCAGTTTGTATAACAATATTCAACAATAAAAAGATATTATATCCGAGCACTGGTGGGAACAGTGCAGGTCGCAATAACGCTGCTTATTTATCGCACACCATAACATCTGAAATACCCCAGCAAATACCAATGATGCTGCAGATGAAGTAGGACAATACGAGAAGATACCGCTTGGTGATCCAAGGGCACCACCACACCAAACTACTGCACCACTAACGCAAGTGCCATCTTTTGCCTACCCCAACACCTCTCAGTACCAAGAGGGTAACATATAACGATATATGTAGCCCAATTCAAGTGCTGTTTTCTGGACTATTAGCCAAACCACTAACTTGCGTCCATGCTTAAGTTGATTCCTTCTACTTCTGTAGATATCAGCAGGAGAACAATGGAATTAAGTCCCCATTCTTGTCATTATCTTTTTTCCTTAACTGACACTTTCCGTATCCAAATAGCATTTTAAAGATATACACGTATACAGTGCTGTGTGTGGGTGAGGGGGCTGAGTACTATATTCTTGGTCAAATTTAAAACTTCCCATACAGTTATAAATAGTACAACTGTATACTATGTACATCATGGAGCTATAAGTCTATGGGTACATATACTCATGAAATTATGTAATTAATAAATAATGTGATTGAACATGTCCATCTATCACGGTCTAGTGATTGTAAATTGCAACTTAAGGTGGTGATCCATATTGATAATATTAGATAACAAAGTAATGAACTAAGTAGTTACACTACGCAAACTCAAATTTACATCAGTTAAAATTTTCTTAAGACGATATTTAGAAGCACTTCATCCGATTATCCTTTTGACGGTTTCATTTTGAAAAATATTATTGTTTATACATTTAATTATAGTACAATCGTTTGTACATTTCAATGAGGTTTTATATCTCTTTGGATCAAACTCAACTACTGAGTACATTTAACGATCCGTCAATGTAGGAGATGAGTGGCGTGCATGTTTCTGGGTTATCCTAGATTTATTTGCTTTGCTGAATTATTGTAACCTTTAGGTCCGTGTATATTAGGTAGGCCTGTAATGTAAAACGAAGCCTTGATGTAATAAATAAACGTTTAATAGAGGGTCTAAACTGTGACTATTCCTCAAATGTAGACTGTAACACTTGACAATATGTGATACATGACTACGAAGAGAAAATGAACAACGAATACATGTTCTATAATAAACTTTTGAAGCTCCACATTATATTGGCTTCATTCCTTCCGTGACATATGGCATTTTCCCAAAGGGAAATTCAAATTTTCATTTTGAAACAATTTAGAAACACAAAACTATTTGAAAACAATTGGAAAATCCAACGCCACGTTTGAAAACATGTATAAGTAAGTCATGTTTCCAAGTATCATCTTGCCAATTCAGATTTGTGAGTAGGGATAATACTGAATGAAAAAAAAGTAATAGTATACAGTAATTACGGCAATAACAATGAAAATATATTACATCAATGTACCAACTGTAAAAAATCATATTGTAAGACAGTTACCAACGTGCATTTATTTCCATATGCATAGTTACAAATGTTCTTTGCCATTTTACAAGTTATCCTATCTGCCTAAGATTTCAGTGAAACACTCATATGGCTATATACACTGTATATGTCAGACCTCTAGTGTGTACATTTGTTATGTATTTCGTTATTGTTGCCCAGGTCAAATCCTTAAGTGATTAGTTATCATTGTTTACTGATTCACAGAGGTTTATATTGTGACTCACTGAGTAGCAAGAAGTTACCACAATGAACCACAATGAAGAATGAACCACAATGGTTACTATTCATAAGGGATGAACAACAATGTTTAAGTTAAATACATTTTGGTATAAAAAGGCAGGATACTTTAAATTTAAGTGACGCCAGTGCACCACAACTGGTTATCAAAGGTCGTGGACATTGACTTGGTTGTCGATGTTATGTCTGTCCGTACGTCGTACCTGTGTTCTCGTCCAGATCGCATTAAGCGTTTCGTGATAGCATTTGTACTAACAGAATCGAATACGCAGGCGACGACCCCGTCATTGTAATTGTGTGTTCAACTCTCTCTCAGGTTTAAGTGAGTTATCTACCTACTGTGGTGTAGCGGTTATCATACCTGTCTACAGACCACGAGGCCCCGGGTTTAATCCTGGGGTGGGTAGACACGCCAGTGCACCACAACTGGTTATCAAAGGCCGTGGACATTGACTTGGTTGTCGATGTTATGTCTGTCCATACGTCGTACCTGTCTTCTCGTCCGGGTCGTATTAAGCGTTTCGTGATAGCATTTGTACTATCAGAACCGATACGCCGGCGACAACCCCATCATTGTAATTGTGTGTTCAACTCTCTAGGTTTAAGTTCCGTCCAAGTATAGCCACAAGAACAAAACAGTACAGAGTTTAAATCTCAGTCTCAGCACAGCCTTATAGTAGAAACAGTGCAGTAATCAACTAGTGTGTAAACATAGTTCAAGCGCTGTTGTTATAAGTTCAGAAGCAGTCTAATAGTGGTGAAAGATATGAGAGCTCACCATATGAGAGCTGTTGTAGTAATACAGTTTATCACCTCAACAAAGCATTTTTTTATATTCTCCTTGATGTCGTCTATACTGTAGTTCATGAACAATAAGGCTTCACGTTACAGTACTCTTGGTATATGGTGAAAAAAGCATTGGCCTATGGCCTGCTACAGAATCAATACAAATGCACACATTTCTCGGTTTGTTTAGAATAGGTGATTTTAAGAAAATTATGTGCAAGTTAAAATTACAAAGAAGAATTGATAACATAAATTTACAATTTGGCAATACAAATCTAGCACGTGGAAAATAATCCTTCCTAACTAAACTTAAAACTAAATTCCTATACTTGAGAAATAATAATCCCACAAAAATGAGCTAAATAAAACACCATTTAAAACAATTCAAAAATCAAATGGTGACAATTCTTATCCCAAATGGTTTCACATGGACATTCAATGATCAATCTTAACTGGCATTTGTCAACTCCCAACTGGAAATAAGAATCTCAGGTGGAAAATGAAGTTTCCCATCTGGGAAATTGAAACACCATTCGAAAACAGTTGGATATATTGAAACTATTTCCAACCATTTCAAATCATTTAGGATCAACTGTAAATTCCTGATAATCTCAATTTTTGTTTTACCTGGGTAGGGTCTTTTATGAATCTGTTAGGATCATTCCGCAATCTGTCATACACGTGACCGACTGAAGAGTTTTATATATCCGATAATTTGTGTAATGCAAAAGTTAAATTGTTGACCTCGTTGTTAAGACACAGTTGTCCTAGTCTGCAATATATTTTGATGCAATGCTATTATTAGATTCCATAAATTCACACCTGAGTGTACAACACAATATTCAATGATACTTATTACCAATTTCATCTTTCAATTTCAATTTCAATAAGATGTAACAATACAACATGCCTTACAGTCTTACAGGCAAAATAACAACTACTGCCACCCAATCAATCCCAAACTCGAGTTAATGAGTCATTTGACGTCAATCTCTTCAAAACAAGCCCGCCCACCCGTTCAGTTTTGACGAGTTATGATTTCGTTTTGGAATAGGTGCCTTAACTTCTGCGGTCCGTAAAAGGAGATCCGTTCCCAGCTGAGGTTTTTTTTTTTAGTTTTGCTGGACTTGTTTTTATGTTAATTTTGATAAAATATGAAGTTGAAATAAATTTTTGGGTCCTTTTTTTTGCTTTTTGTGGGTAATTTGGCCATAAAAAGAGTACATTGATTTTTTTAAATTGAAATAGGTTACAACTTGCCATACTCTTGATTGTTTTGACAGGGTTTGAAACATAAGTGAGGTTTATTCTGAAAGATTATAAGATTCCCCACATTTTGATATCAAATACAGTTTGTTACGAAAACGTTCATGGACTTAAAAGCAAATCCCAAAGTATGCATTTTTCTCAAATGTTTTATGTTTTTCATCGTTTCCGAGGGTTCTAGTGTGGGTCTAGAAACGGTTCAAAGGAATTGGACGTATTTTATGCTTTAAATGGTAATTTTACTTTTGGGAAAGTTTAAGGGAAACGTTAGAGCTTAACGAATTCCATTTTCAAGTTCGAGTTCAAGCTGCGTTGCCAGGCGGTAGTACTAGACCTTGGCCCAAGTAAGCTTATGAATTATGTACAGTTTCAACCGTAAAATGTAGAACTTGACTAGCACTGAACTACATTTTGTACGCGATAGAACCCAAAATGTAATTATAACCTGAGTTTTACAATCCAACCAAATCTTCCATTTCATAATATATTCATTCCAGATCATGGAGTATGAGAACAAAAATCGCACTTAAAATCATAGCCTATCTTTTTCATTGATGTTCGGCTAGTTAAACTTGCAGCATTCTCATTCACTCCACGTCTTAGTGCTTGTAGTCCATTATTTGCATAACAATCTGCGCGATGTTGTTGTCAGGTGATATGTTTATACACCAATGGCGGTTGCGCATTTGCCGTAATCACGCTCTTTTTATTTTCAATCATAAGCTAGTCGAAATATGTCTGTATTTGCCGTGCTCCTGACTGTTTTGGCAGGTTTGGCGATTAAATATTATTTGAAAGATGTGTAGAAAGAAACATTTACATCACGTACAGTAGACAATACTCACTCTGTTGCGAGAATGATTACCCATATTGCAAAAATTCATCAGGTAAATTTTAAGTTTTGTAGCGTTCTTTTTGTGTGTAAAATTTGTCCTTTTTTCAATCAATAATAACTTTACAAAAAACAACGAATATAATTATTCAACCTTTAACTAAAAGTTTTACAAAAGTGACGTAAATTTATCAATTCTTTAACCGTGAAATCATCGTCGGCAAATGGCAGTTTCAAGCTCATTATATATTTATAAATCTGAGTGGGAGTAAATACGTACCGAAAAAAGAAAACTTTTCAGAGCTTAGAGATTGTCTGCCACCATTCATTTATGTTGATGCAAGCAAGAACAGCGTTGACCCCAAAGAGACCAAATTAGCCTATGGAAATCCATTGAGATTAA
The DNA here is from genome assembly GCA_020152595.1 of Chiridota heheva. NCBI lineage: Eukaryota > Metazoa > Echinodermata > Holothuroidea > Apodida > Chiridotidae > Chiridota > Chiridota heheva. Next base: position 1,265,930 of record JAIGNY010003708.1, on the reverse strand, counting down.
TTTCATTAATAAAGTAATTGATCCATGTGTAGTGGAGTTTATGATACCATTCTTTTAATTGAGCCAAACCAAGTTTCATAATAAACACCTGCTAAATAATTAGAAGCATATACACATATGATCAACAATGCCTTATTATATAAAACGGTTTCATCAAATCATGTATGGGATTTCCATATATATGCACTATATGGAATATACATGCATGTAATTTAAAGGGAGATGGCGACTGAAAAGTGCGGGAGAATTTGTCTTGACTCTCGTGATAAATTGAATACCTTTCTTGCATCCAGCGGTGCGAAATTTCTACCCGAGTAACTCGAAATTTGTACGTGTTTTCCCATTGACTTGGAATTTGCTAGCTTGTGCGCGATAAGTGAACATATCTAAAAACAGTACAAACGGACCGTGTGATGCGACTTCTATTGATTAAAATCTACATAAGGTGGTAAAATCTATCGCCCTTACTTTTCAGCCACCAGCTCCTTTAATATGCAAATTTACCACCACAGAATTTAACAATGCTTTAAAATGAGTCATTGATTTGCAATACTGTGTGAGATGTTTATACCGGTATTCATATTAATAAGCTCTTCATCACTTTAAGGGTCAAACATTGTTTCTCTAAACTTTTCACAAACTCCGCTAGAAACTGACTGCAAGGACTGTGATAATTGACATTCATATCATTAGCTCCAACCTTCCACTCTTGCCAATTAAAATATGATTGACACTTATTTGTCCAACTTAAAAACAGAAGCATTGTTCCCTGAATCATGTGTGCCAGTTTCAGGTTAAAGAAATTTAAAACAAATTGCTTGAGTCAGTCAGAGACACGTAGTATTACCATTAAAGTTTCAACTTAAAGAAAATTAAAACAAATTACTCGACTCAGTCACAGAAACTTAGTGTTATTATTAAAGTTTTAGGTTAAAGAAATTAAAAACAAATTGCTTGAGTCAGTCAAAGAAATTTAAAACAAATTGCTTGAGTCAGTCAGAGACACGTAGTGTTAACATTAAAGCACCTGTGTCATTTGTGTAGTAATAATAGATAGCTGAATAAGAGATGAAATGAAAAACATTTCGACCTTTGTAATATTTCTACAGTTCAATTGCTACTTAGAAAAGAAGTCAAAAGTCAAATTAACAATATAACATAACTTGTGTGATTGTAATAACTACATATACAATTTATTTCACCCACAACCCCAACTCAAACCTAGGTGGAGAAATCAATTTCAGCATTTTCATGAATTCGAACTCGTTACGTTTGGCACAAAAGCAAATCCGAAACCCATCGCCTCATGCATGAGGCCACACTGAATTGAAAGTGTTGCTGTATTACTAATATAGTACGACACATGATGTCCTTATCCAACTCAATGTCCTTATGCCGATATCGCACCTTTAAGAATTAAAGCATTAAGGCTGTCTTCCTATTCATACACATAACTGTTGTATATATATATATATATATATATATATATATATATATATATATATATATATATATATATATATATATATATATATATATATATATATATATATTATTATTATTATTATTATTATTATTATTATTATTATTATTATTATTATTATTATTATTAATTGTTATTATTATTATTAATGTTGTTATTATTACTGTTACTGTTATCATTATTATTATCATTATTATTATCATTATTATTATTATTATCATTAATATTATTATTATATTATTATTATTATCATTTTTATTTTTTATTATTATTATTATTATTATTATTATTATTATTATCATTATTATTATCATTTTTTTATTGTTATTATTATTATTATTATTATTATTATTATTATTATTATTATTATTATTATTATTATCATTATTATCATAATTATTATTAAAATTATTATTATTATTATTATTATTATTATTATTATTATTATTATTATTATTATTATTATTATTATTATTATTATCATTATTATTATTATTAACATTATTAATATTAATGTGTGTGTGTGTGCGTGTGGGTGTGTGTGTGTGTGTAAATCTAAAGCTAGATATGCTATTTGCATATTGCATAGATGATTCTACTATAAAATATTTACCTGTTGTATGGTTGCTAACGAAATGTCAGGATGCTCTTCCTCGAATCTTTAAGGGGAATTTAGGAATTTATGTTCACTCCGGTTTGTACGCACATCCCATTTGACCCAGGTACTTCATACGCTTAGCGTGTGCTTCTGTGAAATTTTGCTTCGCTAAAAACCTTGTGAGTTCTGTACTACATACATATGCAATGGTGAAACGGTGAAAGGAAGTTCAATCAGTCTATGACTTCCCAAAATTTCAAAGAACTGTTGAGAGTCGCTTTAATGTAATTCGCTATGGCTCTGAAATGTTGCAACATTGGGAACAAACTCCGTTGGATTTGCTCATGAATGTACTACTTATTGTCTATACCAAAGGTAACTCAGTTTCAATCATCGACATTTGTAACATACGATATGGCCAGGAATTTTTGTAGTAATTTCTGTTTTCATTTTCGCTTAGAAGTATTTTTCCAGTTTGTCGTTCTATCAAATACTATGACATCATTTAAAAAAAAGTCTCACCTTTAATAATATATACATCACTGAGGGTTATTGGTCTCTTTATTTATCAGCCCTCGCTTAATGCAATCTTGCGTGAAAAACAAACAATAAAAGAATCAATAATTTGTTTAGACTAAAACGAAACTATATATGTTGCTACTTTCCATATCTATCTTAAATTTTTCCATATTCTATCATATATTCTATATTATCATAATAGATTATGAAACTTTTTGACTTCATTAAATTTGTTCAGGTTTATCTTCTTTCTAATGTCTTGCAATAGTACTACGTTTCACAATATATTTAATAGCAGTGACTTTAATTAACAAAGGGATACTTTTTATTCGAAACCCCTTCCTCACTAAAGGTTAGGTCTATGTAAATTACCAAGCATTTCAATTATCCTTTTTCCAGAGTATTCTGAGAAATTCCACCAATATCAGTGGGGTTATAAATTTCAAATAGAGAAAATGTACAATTTATAATAGGATAAGATGTGTAGTTTATAATTGATTATAGAACAAAATATGATACAATTTAAAATCTATAATAGAATAAAATTGATATTTTATAACATATAAAACAATTTATAATGAAACAATTCATAATTTGAGTGCACAACTTGATGATGGTTTTCACCACCCGTTGGGTGAAAGCTTTTTGCCTTCAGATTCGAGTAGTGAAGGGAGCGGAAATGGTCAGATTGCTAATGATGATTATTGGACAATTCAACACTTTCTATTGATTTTTGAAATGCCTATTTCACTTTCAAACCATCAATAATCACATATTGAAAGTTACAGTTGTATTTATTAATTTGTTAATCTTATCTTGTTAGTCCAACCCCAAAACATTAGTTGTCTGAATATCTTAATAGCAATCACTATTCTTATTGTAAATACCAATACGATGGAAAAGTATGTGGTAATGCAATGAGACAAAGATTTTTCATATTATTGATTTAGATCTGGACTATGAGGGAAGTGGACAGAATTATGATGGTGATTATCCTCCGCTGAGTGAAAGCTTTTTGTTTGAAGATCCGAGCATAGAGTATAATAGTACTAATCTAAATATTAATGACGAAGGTATTACATCAAGTAAAAACCTCACGTCTTCAGATTCGAATAGTGAAGGAAGCGGAAGCAGTCAGATTGGCAATGTTGATTTTTGAACAATTCAACTTTTTACATTGATTTAAAAAAAGGGTTATTTCACACTTATACTATCAACACTCATATATTGAAAGAGACGTGCTTAGCTGTTGTTTTATCATCTAACTTTTTCAACCCAAATAGATAGCTTACCAATCTCATTCATAAAATAAAGTGGTTGATAATCACAATAACGATCACTGAAAATAGTGTAGGTACTGATAGATACGATGAAATGGTTTGTGGTAGTGGTAATGAAACAAAGACTTTTCACATCATTTATTTAGATCTGGACTATGAGGGAAGTGGACAGATTTATGATGGTGATGGCCCTCCGCTGGGCGAAAGCTTTTTGTTAGAAGATCCAAGCATAGAGGGTAATAGTATTAAACCTAATATTAAAGATAAGGTAGTACATCAAGTAAAAACCTCACGTCTTTAGATTCGAGTAGTGAAGAAAGCGGAAGCAGTCAGATTGGCAATGTTGATTTTTGAACATTTCAACTTTTTACATTGATTTATAAAAAGGCCTATTTCACACTTATACCAACAACACACACATGTTGAAAGCGACAGGCTTGGCTGTTGTTTTAGCATCTAATTTTGTCACCAAAAAAAATTAATATCATCTTTATTCATAATTTAAAGAGTAGGAAAATCACAATAACGATCACAAAAAATAGTGTAAGTACTGATACGAAGAAATAGTTTGTGGTAGTGGTAATGAAACAAAGACTTTTTACATCATTTATTTAGGTCTGGACTATGAGGGAAGTGGACAGATTCATAATGGTGATGGCCCTCCGCTGGGCGAAAGCTTTTTGTTAGAAGATCCAAACATAGAGGGTAATAGTACTAAACCTAATATTAAAGACGAAGGAATTACACCAAATAAAAACCTCACGTCTTCAGATTCGAGTAGTGGAGGAAGCGGAAGCAGTCAGATTGGCAATGTTGATTTTTGAACAATTCAACTTTTTACATTGATTTATAAAAAGGGTTATTTCACACTTATACTATCAACACTCACATATTGTAAGCCACGTACTTAGCTGTTGTTTTATCATCTAATTTTTTCAAGCCAAATATAAAGCTTAGCATCTTTATTCTTAAAATAAAGTGGTTGAAAATCACAATAGCGATCACTAAATATAGTGTAAATATTGATACGATGAAATAGTTTGTGGTAATTGTAATGATACAAATACTTTTCACATCATTTATTTAGGTCTGGACTATGAGGGAAGTGGACAGATTTATGATGGTGATGGCCTTCTGCTGAGTGAAAGATTTTTGTTAGAAGATCCAAGCATAGAGGTTAATAGTACTAAACCTAACATTAAAGACGATGGAATTACACCAAATGAAAACCTAAAGTCTTTAGATTCGAGTAGTGAAGGAAGCGGAAGCAGTCATATTGGCAATGGTGATTACTGAACAATTCAACTTTTTACATTGATTTATAAAAAAGATTATTTCAAACTTATACTATAAACACACACATATTGAAAGCGACGTGCTTAGCTGTTGTTTTAGCATCTAATTTTGTCACCAAAAAAAATAATATCATCTTCATTCATAATTAAAGTGTATGAAAATCACAATAACGATCACTAAAAATAGTGTAAGTACTGATACGATGAAATAGTTTGTGGTAGTTGTAATGAAACAAAGACTTTTCACATCATTTATTTAGGTCTGGACTATGAGGGAAGTGGACAGATTCATAATGGTGATGGCCTTCCGCTGGGCGAAAGCTTTTTGTTAGAAGATCCAAACATAGAGGGTAATAGCACTAAACCTAATATTAAAGACGAAGGAATTACACCAAATAAAAACCTCACGTCTTCAGATTCGAGTAGTGGAGGAAGCGGAAGCAGTCAGATTGGCAATGTTGATTTTTGAACAATTCAACTTTTTACATTGATTTATAAAAAGGGTTATTTCACACTTAAACTATCAACACTCACATATTGTAAGCCACGTGCTTAGCTGTTGTTTTATCATCTTATTTTTTTAAGCCAATTATAAAGCTTAGCATCTTTATTCATAAAATGAAATGATTGATAATCACAATAGCGATCACTAAATATAGTGTAAATATTGATACGATGAAATAGTTTGTGGTAATTGTAATGATACAAATACTTTTCACATCATTTATTTAGGTCTGGACTATGAGGGAAGTGGACAGATTTATGATGGTGATGGCCTTCTGCTGAGTGAAAGATTTTTGTTAGAAGATCCAAGCATAGAGGTTAATAGTACTAAACCTAATATTAAAGCCGATGGAATTACACCAAATGAAAACCTAAAGTCTTTAGATTCGAGTAGTGAAGGAAGTGGAAGCAGTCATATTGGCAATGGTGATTACTAAACAATTTAACCTTCACATTGATTTATAAAAAAAGATTATTTCACACTTATACTATAAACACACACATATTGAAAGCGACGTGCTTAGCTGTTGTTTTAGCATCTAATTTTGTCACCAAAAAAAAATAATATCATCTTCATTCATAAGTTAAAGTGTATGAAAATCACAATAACGATCACCAAAAATAGTGTAAGTACTGATACGATGAAATAGTTTGTGGTAGTTGTAATGAAACAAAGACTTTTCACATCATTTATTTAGGTCTGGACTATGAGGGAAGTGGACAGATTTATAATGGTGATGGCCCTCCGCTGGGCGAAAGCTTTTTGTTAGAAGATCCAAGCATAGAGGGTAATAGTACTAAACCTAATATTAAAGACGAAGGAATTACACCAAATAAAAACCTCACGTCTTAAAATTTGAGTAGTGAAGGAAGCGGAAGCAGTCAGATTGGCAATGTTGATTTTTGAACAATTCAACTTTTTACATTGATTTATAAAAAGGGTTATTTCACACTTATACTATCAACACTCACATATTGTAAGCCACGTGCTTAGCTGTTGTTTTATCATCTTATTTTTTAAACCAAATATAAAGCTTAGCATCTTTATTCATAAAATAAAGTGGTTGAAAATCACAATAGCGATCACTAAATATAGTGTAAATATTGATACGATGAAATAGTTTGTGGTAATTGTAATGATACAAATACTTTTCACATCATTTATTTAGGTCTGGACTATGAGGGAAGTGGACAGATTTATGATGGTGATGGCCTTCTGCTGAGTGAAAGATTTTTGTTAGAAGATCCAAGCATAGAGGTTAATAGTACTAAACCTAATATTAAAGCCGATGGAATTACACCAAATGAAAACCTAAAGTCTTTAGATTCGAGTAGTGAAGGAAGGAATTACACCAAATGGAAGCAGTCATTTGGCAATGGTGATTATTGAACAATTTAACTTTTTACATTGATTTATAAAAAGATTATTTCAAACTTATATACTATAAAACACACACATCTAATTTTGTCACCAAAAATGTAATATCATCTTCATTCATAAATTAAAGTGTATGAAAATTACAAATAAGGATGTGTAGCTGTTGTTTTAAAACGCATCATTTATTTTGTCACCAAAAAAAAGCTTTTTGTTTGAAGATCCATCTCAACCTCTTCATTCTTGAATTAAAGGTGATTATTGAAAATCACAATAACGATTGAAAGCACTAATTCATAAGATAAAGTGCTTGAAAATCACAATAACGATCACTGAATATAGTGTAAATACTGATACGATGAAATAGTTTGTGGTAATTGTAAAGAAACAAAGACTTTTCACATCATTTATTTAGGTCTGGACTATGAGGGAAGTGGACAGATTTATGATGGTGATGACCCTCCGCTGGGTGAAAGCTTTTTGTTTGAAAATCCGAGCATAGAGGGTAATAGTACTAATCCAAATATTAAAGACGAAAGTATTACATCAAGTAAAAACCTCACGTCTTCAGATTCGAGTAGTAAAGGAAGCGGAAGCAGTCAGATTGGCAATGTTGATTTTTGAACAGTTCAACTTTTTACATTGATTTATAAAAAAGGATTATTTTACACTTATACTATCAAAACTCACATATTGAAAACGACGTGCTTAACTGTTGTTTTAGCATCTTATATTTTTCAGCCAAAAAATTAATATCATCTTTATTCATAAATTAAATGATTGAAAATCACAATAACGATCACTAAAAATAGTGTAAATATTGATACGAAGAAATAGTTTGTGGTAGTTGTAATGAAACAAAGACTTTTCACATCATTTATTTAGATCTGGACTATGAAGAGTGTGGACAGATTTATGATGGTGATGGCCCTACGCTGGGCGAAAGCTTTTTGTTAGAAGATCCAAGCATAGAAGGTAATAATACTAAACCTAATATTAAAGACAAAGGAAGTACACCAAATAAAAACCTCACGTCTTCAATTTCAAGTAGTGAAGGAAGCGGAAGCAGTCAGATTGGCAATGGTGATTATTGAACAATTTAACTTTTTACATTGATTTATAAAAATGGATTATTTCACACTTATACTATCAACACACATATATTGAAAGCGACGTGCTTAGCTGTTGTTTTAGCATCTAATTTTGTCACCAAAAGAAAATTAATATCATCTTCATTCATGAATTACGGTGTATGAAAATCACAATAACGATCACTAAAATCAGTGTAAGTACTGATACGATGAAATAGTTTGTGGTAGTTGTAATGAAACAAAGACTTTTCACATCATTTATTTAGGTCAGGACTATGAAGAAAGTGGACAGATTTATGATGGTGATGGCCCTCCGCTAGATCAAAGCTTTTTGTTCGAAGATCCAAGCATAAAAGGTAATAGTACTAAACCTAATATTAAAGACGAAAGAATTACATCAAATAAAAACCTCACGTCTTTAAATTCGAGTAGTGAAGGAAGCGGAAGCAGTCAGATTGGCAATGTTGATTTTTGAACAATTCAACTTTTTACATTGATTTATAAAAGGGTTATTTTACACTTAACTATCAAAACTCACATATTGAAAGCCACGTGATTAGCTGTTGTTTTATCATCTTATTTTTTAAAATATAAAGAATATCATCTTTATTCATAAAATGAAATGATTGATAATCACAATAGCGATCACTAAATATAGTGTAAATATTGATACGATGAGAAATAGTTTGTGATAATTGTAATGAAACAAATACTTTTCACATCATTTATTTAGGTCTGGACTATGAAGGGAAGTGGACAGATTTATGATGGTGATGGCCTTCTGCTGAGTGAAAGCTTTTGTTAGAAGATCCAAGCATAGAGGTTAATAGTACTAAACCTAATATTAAAGACAATGGAATTACACCAAATGAAAACCTAAAGTCTTTAGATTCGAGTAGTGAAGGAAGTGGAAGCAGTCAGATTTGGCAATGGTGATTATTGAACAATTTAACTTTTTACAATGATTTATAAAAAGATTATTTCACACTTATACTATAAACACACATATTTGAAAGCGACGTGCTTAGCTGTTGTTTTAGCATCTAATTTTGTCACCAAAAAAAAATAATATCATCTTCATTCATGAATTAAAGTGTATGAAAATCACAATAACGATCACTAAAAATCAGTGTAAGTACTGATACGATGAAATAGTTTGTGGTAGTTGTAATGAAACAAAGACTTTTCACATCATTTATTTAGGTCTGGACTATGAGGGAAGTGGACAGATTTATGATGGTGATGGCCCTCCGCTAGATAAAAGCTTTTTGTTCGAAGATCCAAGCATAAAAGGTAATAGTACTAAACCTAATATTAAAGACGAAAGTATTACATCAAATAAAAACCTCACGTCTTTAAATTCGAGTAGTGAAGGAAGCGGAAGCAGTCAGATTGGCAATGTTGATTTTTGAACAATTCAACTTTTTACATTGATTTATAAAAAGGGTTATTTTATACTTATACTATCAAACTTGAAAGCGACGTGATTAGCTGTGGTTTTATCATCTAATTTTGTAACCAAAATATAAAGAATATCATCTTTATTCATAATTTAAAGTGTTGAAAATCACAATAAAGATCACTAAATATAGTGTAAATATTGATACGATGAAATAGTTTGTGGTAGTGGTAATGAAACAAAGACTTTCCACATTATTTATTTAGATCTGGACTATGAAGGAGTGGACAGATTTATGATGGTGATGGCCTTCTGCTGGGAAAAGCTTTTGTTAGAAGATCCAAGCATAGAGGGTAATAATACTAAACCTAATATTAAAGACAATGGAAGTACACCAAATGAAAACCTAAAGTCTTTAGATTCGAGTAGTGAAGGAAGCGGAAGCAGTCAGATTGGCAATGGTGATTATTGAACAATTTAACTTTTTACAATGATTTATAAAAAAAGATTATTTCACACTTATACTATCAACACACATATATTGAAAGCGACGTGCTTAGCTGTTGTTTTAGCATCTAATTTTGTCACCAAAAAAATTAATATCATCTTCATTCATGAATTAAAGGTGTATGAAAATCACAATAACGATCACTAAAATCAGTGTAAGTACTGATACGATGAAATAGTTTGTGGTAGTTGTAATGAAACAAAGACTTTTCACATCATTTATTTAGGTCAGGACTATGAAGGAAGTGGACAGATTTATGATGGTGATGGCCCTCCGCTAGATAAAAGCTTTTTGTTCGAAGATCCAAGCGTGAAAGGTAATAGTACTAAATCTAATATTAAAGACGAAAGAATTACATCAAATAAAAACCTCACGTCTTTAAATTCGAGTAGTGAAGGAAGCGGAAGCAGTCAGATTGGCAATGTTGATTTTTGAACAATTCAACTTTTTACATTGATTTATAAAAAGGGTTATTTTACACTTATACTATCAAAATTCACATATTGAAAGCGACGTGATTAGCTGTGGTTTTATCATCTAATTTTGTAACCAAAATATAAAGAATATCATCTTTATTCATAAAATTAAAGTGTTGAAAATCACAATAGCGATCACTAAATATAGTGTAAGTACTGATACGAAGAAATAGTTTGTGGTAGTGGTAATGAAACAAAGACTTTTCACATCATTTATTTAGATCTGGACTATAAGGGAAGTGGACAGATTTATGATGGTGATGGCCCTCCGCTGGGTGAAAGCTTTTTGTTAGAAGATCCAAGCATAGAGGGTAATAATACTAAACCTAATATTAAAGACGAAGCAATTACACCAAGTAAAAATCCCACGTCTTCAGATTCTAGTAGTGAAGGAAGCGGGAGCAGTCATATTGGCAATGTTGATTATTGGACAATTCAACTTTTTACAATAAATAAACAAATGTGCTATTTCACACTTATACTATCAACAACCACATATTGAAAGCCACGTGTTTAGCTGTGGTTTTAACATCTAATTTTGTAACCCAAATATAAAGAATATCATCTTCATTCATAATTTAAAGTGTATGAAAATCACAATAGCGATCACTAAATATAGTGTAAGTACTGATACGAAGAAATAGTTTGTGATAGTTGTAATGAAACAAAGACTTTTCACATCATTTATTTAGATCTGGACTATGAAGGGAGTGGACAGATTTATGATGGTGATGGCCCTACGCTGGGCGAAAGCTTTTTGTTAGAAGATCCAAGCATAGAGGGTAATAATACTAAACCTAATATTAAAGACAAAGGAAGTACACCAAATGAAAACCTCACGTCTTCAGATTCGAGTAGTGAAGGAAGCGGAAGCAGTCAGATTGGCAATGGTGATTATTGAACAATTTAACTTTTCACAATGATTTATAAAAATGGATTATTTCACACTTATACTATCAACACACATATATTGAAAGCGACGTGCTTAGCTGTTGTTTTAGCATCTAATTTTGTCACCAAAAGAAAATTAATATCATCTTCATTCATGAATTAAGGTGTATGAAAATCACAATAACGATCACTAAAATCAGTGTAAGTACTGATACGATGAAATAGTTTGTGGTAGTTGTAATGAAACAAAGACTTTTCACATCATTTATTTAGGTCAGGACTATGAGGGAAGTGGACAGATTTATGATGGTGATGGCCCTCCGCTAGATAAAAGCTTTTTGTTCGAAGATCCAAGCATAAAAGGTAATAGTACTAAACCTAATATTAAAGACGAAAGTATTACATCAAGTAAAAACCTCACGTCTTTAAATTCGAGTAGTGAAGGAAGCGGAAGCAGTCAGATTGGCAATGTTGATTTTTGAACAATTCAATTTTTTACATTGATTTATAAAAAGGGTTATTTTACACTTATACTATCAAAATTCACATATTGAAAGCGACGTGATTAGCTGTGGTTTTATCATCTAATTTTGTAACCAAAATATAAAGAATATCATCTTCATTCATAATTTAAAGTGTATGAAAATCACAATAAAGATCACTAAATTTAGTGTAAGTACTGATACGAAGAAATAGTTTGTGGTAGTGGTAATGAAACAAAGACTTTTCACATCATTTATTTAGGTCTGGACTATGAGGGAAGTGGACAGATTTATGATGGTGATGGCCCTACGCTGGGTGAAAGCTTTTTGTTAGAAGATCCAAGCATAGAGGGTAATAATACTAAACCTAATATTAAAGACGAAGCAATTACACCAAGTAAAAATCCCACGTCTTCAGATTCTAGTAGTGAAGGAAGCGGGAGCAGTCATATTGGCAATGTTGATTATTGGACAATTCAACTTTTTACAATAAATAAACAAATGTGCTATTTCACACTTATACTATCAACAACCACATATTGAAAGCCACGTGTTTAGCTGTGGTTTTAACATCTAATTTTGTAACCCAAATATAAAGAATATCATCTTCATTCATAAATTAAAGTGTAGGAAAATCTAAATAACATTTACTATACATATTGCAAATACCGATACGATAAAAAAAAGTGTGTGGTAATTGAAATAAAACAAGAATTTTTTACATCAATTATTAAGATCTAGACTATGAGGGAAGTGGACAACTTGTTGGTTGTGATAACCTCCCGCTGTGTGAAAGGTTTTTTTGTTTCAAGATCCGAGCATTGAGTTTAATAGTACCAAAACAAATACTAATGAAAGTATATCAACAAGTAAAAGCATATCTTTACTTCAGATTAGAGTAGCGAAGAAAGCGGAACCGATCAGGTTGCTAGTGGGGATTATTGGACAATGCCAAAATGTGTGTTTAGTGATTTATAAAGAATTCATAAACAACAATGATAGAGTGGTGTTTATATTTCTGTCAAGTTGTAATTATAATTTATTTTACAATTTGAGCTATTTGGTAAAAGATGTTTTCATAATTCTGACTGTAAATAACATCCAACTTTATTCCATTCTTTTATTATATAAACGGTAAATGCAGTCCATGTTTGTCGTAGTGACGAGCAGAAACAAAGTACGAGATGTGCCCATAAAATGCCGAAATATCACTGAAGGGTTGCATTAAGCGTTTGCACACATACGTTTTTCCATATATTGATTGTGATTGGAATAAGAGAGGAGTACGCTCACAATCATACCTAGAGTTTTAAAAAGGTTCTTCAAAGGCACCAAGATTGCATTAGCCGGAGGTTATCAAATTGTTGAAAAGCATTATCTTGAATCAACAATTGAAAAACAAAAACGACCATCATATGACTGAAAAAAGCACTAATTAGATATAATGAGAAGATTTTGCGTTCTTTCTTAATCAAATTTCAATTTGTTTACAGACCCGAGCTTTGAGGCTAGTGGTAGTGGACAGGGAGATAAAAACGATAGCTGCTCAACATGTGACAACTTCTTGTTTTCAGAGCGAAGTATTGAGGGTAGTGGGAGCGGTCAGATTGTTAATAGTGATAATTGGTCTGTGCGTGAAGACGTTCTGCTTTATTCAGGCACAAACAATGAGGGAAGTGCAAGAAATTGTTCGGAGTGTAGCAAACATGCCACGTGTGTGCTGTACTCACAAGGATCTTGCTGCGTTTGCAGACCAGGCTACTACGGAAATGGCCAAGTTTGTCTCTCAAATTGTAATAAAATTTATCAATTTCCATAAAACATACCCCTTACATCTAGGACAGATATTGTCGACGACGTAACCTCATTCCGTGCTATACTACATGTATTAATGAACGGCTTACGAGAGAGTAAGAGAGTAGCAATTGTCTTATTCCTTTATAACCATTCATTGACTATGTATGTGTTGTTTGTTACCAAAGCCACCAAAATTTCCAAAAGCTGTGGAGTTTAATCCCTACACTAAACCAGTATATTAAAAATGCTGCATCATAGGTAACCCTTTTCAATAGCGGCTCCCATACTGTTTTTGGTCCTTACTAGTAAGGGATTCTGTTGTCCTTACAAGTAATGGATCTCCAGAATTGTATCAAATATACGGTGATTGATTTGATTGACGATATAATTTCGAATCCTAACTCAGCAGATTGATTTAACTCACAACGTACGTTGTAATTGTGTTTTTACTTTCATTCCACAGCAAGAGGTCACAAAGTAAAGGGTGTTGTAAAAGGAACAATAAATGGTCGGTCTTTCGATAAGATACACCTGGTTACACACGTTATAACTACGGGAAGTTCCTACACAATTATCCGCCCATTTATACCAGGCATACAATGTACAATGCAGCTTATGTTCCCACTTGTAGAGACTGTAGCGTGGCTATTTTCACATCCTGATGGCAAAGGTTCGAACGGATTAATGGCAACAGGTAGAGTGTATTACCTGAAGTATATCAAGCATATTTTATTCTAATGGCTTTCTTAGTTCAGGATATAACTATATAACTAAATATGCCATTATTATGTTATATCGCATATTGATATATAAATTGATATATATATACCATAGAGGACTATTAAAGAAACTGTTCCATGTTAGTAGTTATTGCATTTCAAAGGTTGCGCGAAACTTTCGAAAATTACCTCACCATGTATAAAGAGATGTCATGAAGGCAAATCCACACAATTGTTTTGCATTTATTTAAAAATTAATTGTTATATAAATTGAAATGAAAATTTAAGTGAATATTCCTTTAATGTATTCCGTTTTTTCCTTATGCCGTCTAAAACACGGTAAATCAACCTGAATTATTCGAAGCAACTGCGAATATGCATTGTTTACATTTTGTAAGACGTAATTTATCTACCGTTAGTGTTTTCATTATTTCTTTCTCCATTATTTGTGTACTTTAAGGAGGCAACTTTAGACACCATGCAAGCATGACTTTTCCATCAGGTGAACAACTTACAATTAAGCAAGAATATAAAACAAATGGTCGCGTCAAAGGTGACATCGAGCTGAACGGGACGCTCCGTGTCTCCCAGATAATACAGAAATACAATTTTCTCCTTACGCGGTATATTTTAACAGACCCAGACCAGGTAAAGGATTCTTTATAGGAAGTAGTTATATTGGATATAGTTATATATGCTGTTTTCTATATGCATACCTTGTACTTACATACATTAGTAGACGGGAACACAAGCAAGATACAGGATATAAACCAAAAGCAATAATTAAATGAAGATTATTTCATCTCCAAATGGATATATTGCTATTAAAATGTTGTGTCAAACATGCTTAAGGCACTGATCAGGTCTGTAGACTGAAATCAGACTATTAATGGTGACACATCCTCAAAATTTCTATAGCTTTTGTGAATTGATACAGTTGGATATGTCAGCTCTAAAAAATAGCCTACATCTACGATTTACTACCCGAAGAAATGTTTGAGAAAAAACATTTGAAATGAAATTGTATTTTCACTAGGCCAATTATTATGACAGTCCTTTGCAATAGAATGTCTACCCTCATATCATTGTGAAACGAATTTATTACAGCTTTAACATTTACTTTTGCCTGAACAGGAACATGGTATGAAAATAGTTTCTACTCTGTCCTTGTTCTTCGCTATCAACACGCTATCATCATGTCTGACAAAATGACCAAGGAAACAATTATTTCATGTATAATGTATCCATATATTTTTTCAGGTTACTTTCAGTCTAATGGAAACCGATCAGCCTCTCTTTCTAACGGTGACGTAATAACCTTTTCTGTCGACCAAGCATTCCAATTTGACGAATGTGTTTCCGATGAAGGCGTTTTCAACGCGACACCGACCCATTTATTAATGTCAGTAACATCGATGTATGTTTTCATTGATCCAAAGGGTCAAAGTTTGACATTTGACGTCATCAGCAACATAACTCTTGTACCAGGTTTGTCTTTATGCACAGTGGTGTACAAGTTTTAGAGAAAAATGTGTGTGCTGTAAATAGGCATAGCTTTTTAATTTGATGTTAAGATTTTGGTTTGCTCTGTATGGTCATGAAATTTTACTGTTTCAAAACGCTCATGTAGTTATGTCAAAAGAATAATTTTTTTTAAAGAAATGCAAGTTTGACTGTTTTTTTCTTTCGTGCAAACAGTTAAGCAAAAGATGAGATATCACCAACCATAAACAGGTGTTTACCAAATGAGTAACAAAGAATGAACCAGTCTTAATGGAAATACAATTAGTGTGTATACACATTTTATCATTTATTCATAATTGGAATTGAAATGTTTGAAAATTCCGTAAAAGCTTATCTTTTGTGATGTCGCTGTTTCATACATCAATACATGCTTTAACCAAAATATGTTTGCTCTTAAAGATTGTACTCCCAACACATCGTCAACGGTGAAACTGACAACAATGAGGCCATTGTTACTGCAAACTGAGAAAGCCCTAACTGAAACAACTACGGGAAATTTCATTACATCTAGTTCAAGAACTACTATCGCTGAAGTCAGCATTGTAGAAGTAACATCAACAATAAAAGAAACGGCGATGACCACAGTCAAACAACATATTAACGGCAAGTGACAAGAGTTAATGACACTAATGTAATGGTAAAGTAGTTAAATAGTAGCAATGGACAATAATGGCAAATATGTTACACTCACAAATACGGTGAAGATCGTATAGTGGCAAGGAAAGCTTGAGGGCATAAAAGAGGATCATGACCAAAAAGAATCTATGAATACCGTACTATCTGCTCTATTTAGATAAACGTGCAGAGCACATATAAGTTTCTGGATAGCTTTGGAAACCCGAAAATGGCATCTAACAGCTATTATAATAGTAAAAACATATCTTTTTGATTACCACGAAATATTATATTAATGGTGAGAATCATTATAACTGTAAATACGAGTTGAACACATTTTTGATACAAACTATCTACATCCGAGTAACATTTCATTTCAATGTTTATTTGTTATATATCCTATACATGAATATCTACGACATGATTTTCGTGATGTTTATAGTTTTCTTTTACCTTTATTCCTTTACTGTTTTCATGTCGTGGTCGCCAGCGTGGCTTGTGTTTCTTATCATTTCTATACTTTCATCATGGAAGTAAATACAGTTATCGCCACTGGCACAATCGTCATCATTACAGTACTGTAATATTAAATTTCTTCAGAATTCTTTACAAGAAATGTACCTATCTTCATAAGAAATGTACTTATCTTTTTCAAGGCATGTGTTTAGGATTCCAGATTAATTATATGTCCATAAAAAGATGCTTAGTCGATCTTCAATTCTAACTGTATTCGTCAACGTGTTAACATATGCGTCAACATGGGTAAATTCGTTGCTTACAAGAAATCGAATACATTCTTTGATTTGTTTGAATTATATCCAACTGATGATCACTCAGTCAGTGCAACACATGTATCACACAATGCAAAGAAATGAGTAGATCTATATATTCATTTCATGTTTTCAAAAACTCATTTCTAATTTTTCTTTTCGACAGCAAGACATTTTTTCTCACGATTGCCAGAAAATAACACAGTCCTTATAGGTGAAAAATGCAAGCTTTATTGTACGGCACGTTCATCAACTCACATGATTGAATGGAAGAAAGATGGAAGTAATCTCATAATGACAGAAAACGTCTTCACGGTTTGTTAATTTTCTATCAAGAAACCCAATTAACACATTTAATCTTAATAACTTAAGTCTACGTAGTAAATTGTCCATTTTCTCTGGAAGTGATTTGACAGTTTAATTAATTTAGTAATTTACGGTCATGTTTCGTAGCATAAGCCAGTATAAAGAACACAAATGAACACACTTTGATCAATGATGTTCATTTGAAGAAATATCAAACACCTTAATATGAGACATTAAGAGAAGCGAGATTTTAAACCAAAATTCTTAAAGCTATATTCTGATACTTCTCGAGCCTCTTAATTGTGTTTTAACTACATGGATACAAAGTGTTCCATAATAATAATTGACTAGACCAAGTTCCCAATGGGAAGATTTCTGCTCTTATCGAAAAAGTGGAGTGCGTAATGATAGATGCATAAACGTTTATGTATTAAAGGTTTCAAATAGAGTTAGATATGATATAAAGAACACCTCTTTTTTAAGATGTATGTAACGTTTTTGTAATGAAAACCATCGATTTTAAGTTAAACCGTGCAACAATCTATTCATAGTTTGTTAAGCTAGTCTGAAATACGCGCAGCCTGGTAAGCATAAAAAATCACATAAACTTAATCATCTTCTGGGATAAAATTAAAAGGTAATGTTTTACATTGTTTGGAGAACTTTTGAATGTTGTGTTGTGGTATATATAAATCAGTTGCGAAACATATGGTTCAAAATCTAGGTTTATGTTTCAGGAGAGGAGATTGAAAATACAGAGAGAAGTACGAATCTATCAGTTTGCTTACTTATTCCCTTACGAGTATCATTTTCACTGTTGTATATGTGCATTATTGAATGAAGTTGTTTGAATAATGTCAACAATGACTCCCTTTTGTTCTCGTAAGGTCGTTTCTGGTGATCTCATTATTTGGGAAATAGGTATCATTGACGAGGGAAAATATTCTTGCGTGGTGCTTGACGGAAGACAAATATTAGCGGAGGCGTCTGCTTGGATTAATGTTGACGTTATAGGAGAGGCGAATACTGGTAATACAATAGGGAAAGTTCTAAGTTTTTCTGTCGTGGCCCTCAGGACGCAACAGGTCTAGTATTGTAAACTCCATGCTCAAAACCGCCATCTTTTAATTGAGAAATCCATTTTAAATTTTATTAAATGAACAGAATATTGACTTCAAATTAAGTGCTATTTATTGAAGGTTGTATTTTAATGGTTACTATGCTATAATATTCAGGGCAATATGAGACACAGAATTAATACCAAAATCTTGGAAACAGGGGCTGATTGGGAAAGTCCCAAAGAAAGGTGATATTACCAACTGTGACAATTGGAGAGGTATTACCTTAACATCAGTACCTAGCAAAGTGTTTGGGAGAGTTTTGATCGATAGAATCAGAAACGGACTTGACAGCAAACTGAGAGTTGAACAAGCAGGGTTCAGTAGAGGAAAGAACACCACCGAACAAGTATTCATACTTCGCAACATATTAGAACAGGCCCTCGAATGGCAGTCAACCTCTATATTACCTTTGTTGACTTCAAAAAAGCTTCGACTTAGTACACAGGAAGAGCCTATGGGAAATAATGGCAGCTCAAGTTAAGACGTGAGTCAAACAAGGCGATGTAACATCTAGTTTCATGTTTCTATTGATAGTGGACTGGGTAATGCGTAAGAACTGAAGCCAGTAGTAATGGAATAAGATAGAGGTTTATGTCAAGGTTAGAAGACCTTGGTTTTGAAGATGACATTGTTCTAACCTCCTCTACATATCAGCATATGCAAGCAAAACTAACAAGGCTGAACCATTATGCTGCACAAACTGGATTAAGAATAAATAAGAATAAGACTGAACACATGAAAGTAAATAGTAGATGCTGTGACAAATTGCAAATTAAAAATGAAAATCTGAAAGACGTAAATACTTACTGCAAACATACAAGGTGGTGGTGGAGAAGATATTGTTAACAAAATTTCTAAAGCAAGATGTTTTTCATGAAACTAAAGAAGATATGGAGCTTTAATATATTCAGTCAAAACAAAGATGAGATTATTCAACTCTATTGTTAAGTCAGTTCTCTTATACGGTTGTGAAACGTGGAAGACCAATGAGACTGACAATAAGAAATCGGATACCTTCATGTTTAAATGCATGAGAACAATTTTGAAGATCAGATGGCCATATGTTGTTTCAAATAATGAATTATTGAGATTTACTAAACAAAGGAGAACTGGCAACGAAGTCAAAATGAGAAGATGGAGGTGGATTGAGCGTGTATTAAAATGAAAGAGAAGGCCACTGCATGACAGCATTGACATAGAAGCCAGAAGGGAGAAGGAAAGTAAGACGCCCAAGAACAACACGGGAAGAACGGTAGTAAAGGAAAGAGAGGAGCTACGGTGGAATTCTTGGAACGAAGCCAGACACGTTGCCAGAGACAGGATATGCTGGAGGGAGTACACTGCAACCTTATGGTACACATGGCCCGAAGAGGACAGCGAGTGAGTGTGTGATGCTACAATAACTTTAATGAACGCTTAATTAAAGAAATTTATGACGTTGTTTTTATTCGCAAAAGTCATGAAAATTGGCAACGATGAGGAATGTAGACGAATTCAATATTTTAATAGCCAGGTCTAAAAGGTGACATGAAGAATGGTATCATTTAGTCATTTTTACTGTTGCAGAAACATAATAGAAAATAGTTATTACTTCAATATATTTTTGAAGAGTCACAAAGAGATAGTGAAGGAGAATAATATGACTGGAAATTTGAAATGAACGAGGCTACTCTCACTGGATGTAGTAAGATAAGCACCTCACTCGGTAGCCTGAGGCACTATATGTTGCTAGGCAATACTTGCACTACTTGTGTAGCAATCATGTAGTGGCAATAGGGTATAATATGGTTCTGAAACTTAAAGAGCTAAGTTAACAGGTTAAGAAATAATCTGTTACCGTCTATCACGTACACACTGTAATCCTGCAACCTGTCAAATTCGGCGTGGGTAGAATTTATTTCAGGAGAACCAAGTTGCAGATCGTCTTTATTTATTGAATCTGTTCTATTTTATAATGATTAAATTAAATCTACATAACTTTGTTCTCTTTCTTTAAGAGTCGTGTCTAGCTTTTCGGTTTTAAGAAGGCTTAAGCTCCTCCCCCCTCTCTACTCCCCCTACAAAAAAAAAAGCATGAATTCCGTTTTCAGATTAGGGAGGACTTTGATGAAAGTGTGAAATTATTAGCATAAAATTGAAGGAAAATGCGTAAAATTGTTGGCAATTTTGTTCGATTTTCGCAACACATCATTGAGAATTTCTCGAATTGACAGCTTGCTTTCCTGGAAATTGAACAAAATTTCCCGAAAAATGAAGATGATTTCACCAAACAAAGAGCTCCAAGCTCTTTGAAGCTCTTTGGTTTCACGAAAATGATGGAAATTTGGTCCAAAGTGAAGGAGACTTCCCGAAAATTCATGAAAATTTCGCAAAACTTGAATAATGTTTGTTTTTTGTGAGAAGACGGGGGCTATGTTTTTTGTTATGGGGAAAATCCCCGCCCCCTAAAAACACGCAACTATTTTCTTTATTATTATTCATACCAACAAATTAAATGCCGCTACAGTCCTTTTTAAAGATTTTTTTTTGTTGTAAGTTTCCAAAATGTATTCAAAACAATAAAGGTAATAGGGAAGATCGCCGCATGCAGGCGGAGATTATATTATGAAAGAGGTATCTTAAGATTTGTTAAACCTTTCTTCACATTGATCGCCATTTGCATCGTTTATATCGTACCAGTCACTGTTCATACTTCTTATGATGTTTTATAGTTAACTTTATCGTATAACAATATATGATTTATAAATTAGGCTAATTTATTAAATTACGAAAAACAAGGACGGTAAACGATCTTCTTAAGACAGAAGAGTGGGTTATCTAATTTCTTCGGAGAGATTTGTCCGCCTCCATCTCAAGTCATGCAACAGAAATGTCAGATTCATAATATAAACAAAGATAAGATTTTGTTTCGTGTCTGAGTCACTAATGCCAGGCCTAAATTTATGTTATTTCATTGATGCTACGCTACCTATGTGAGAGTTGGACGGGTTTTGTATCATAAAATACATCTTTCACTCACAGCATTAATGCTTTTCTCGAGAACACCAGAGAATGCTACAGTTACTTTAGGCGAAATTCATCGACTTATATGTGAGGCCACTTCACCATATCACACAATTGAATGGAAGAAAAACGGGAGGAATCTAGAAATGACTGAAAATATCTTGAAGGTTTGTTAAATTTTCGTTATTCCGGCACTTGATACATGCTACAAGCCTTTGCTTTTGGCGTCATCAAGATAAGCAAGAAGAAAGACAGTGACATCCTGTCGTGGTAGATATATCAATATAAATTTTGGAATTATGTGGCTGAGTCAGAACCAATAATCTAACGATCTTGGTCACAATGTTTATACAAGAAAACAGAAAACTTAAGAGGCAGTTGAGGACAAATAAGTATAAAACCAATATATTCACAATTAAATTGTCTATCATACGATACTTTTTATAGTCACAGATAGAGGTCTTGAGGTGGCACCTATACCTGTTATTCGTCACTTTTGGGAGGTACTTATCTATTACTTACGATTATAAAGCTATATTTAGTTGGCAATGTGAATTTATCATGTTTTTAATACAGAAGTATTTAAAGCAGGAAAACAATATATAAAATATTGTTACACATGCAAACGGAGATTTTGATAGTTATAGACAGCTAGCTCTTAAGGAATATTGAAATTTCGATCAAAGTTTCATATTATTACTCAAGGTAAACTATTCTACAGTGATGTGTCTACTACAAAACTTCCGCATATTCAAATAGGTAATCTGATGATGTTATTATTTTGGACCATTTATGTTTCTAATTGTTGTCTCTAAGCGATCGCATTTGGCATAATGTAAATTATGTGAAAATATCTAGCCTACCTTTATAAATGTTATATCAACTGTCAGCATGAATCAATTTATTCATATTTTGACTATACTGTATTTTAAACATGATGAAATAAAAAGAACTACAAATTTCTTAGTTACTGTTTTATCAAAATGTGGCAATCCGTATTCCAAGTGTTGCCATTCAGTTAATATCATTTTATAATATAAGGTTGTTACTGGTCATCTTATCATATGGGAAACTGGATTTACAGACGAAGGGAAATACACCTGCGTATTACATGACAAAAGGCAAAGTTTAGCTGAGACCCCTGCTTGGATTCAAGTTGGTAAGATCCATTGTCGTAATTTAGGCAGAAAATACAGTTTTAAATAATATGAATTTCTGCTTTGGCATGTTTAGAATTATTGTGTACATTTTATATAACATATTTAACTGGAGCAGAAGAAAGAGGGGGGGGGGGGGGTGCTCTACCCGAACCTCCATGGGGGGATCTGCACCAAGCTATATTCACTTCGTGCATGTGAATAAGCTGCAACCTTAGTAAGAGAAACAGTTTTCAGCAATCAACTTTGCCACCATTTTTGAACTTGATGCTTTCAAAGCAACAACTAGAAAAGAAGCCTTGAAATTTATGGCAATAATAGATTCATGAAATGAATAATGTCGAACTTGAAAAATGACTACCATGTGTCTCCATTTTTGATTTAACGATCCTTTTGAACCAGATATGTTTTCGGATGTATTACCGAACTGGATGCGAATTGAATGATTAAAACTTCTAATTACAAACCCTGTAAGTGGAAATATTCGAACTCACCGACACAGTGTGAAGAGTATGGGAATTTCGCTTCATTTGAAAATGCAAACCATTTTGCAATGAGAATTAATTAATGAAACATACATATATCATACCAAGAAGAAAACGGAATGTGACCTAGCCCAGTGACAGTACCAATAATTTCATTGTTATTTCGCACTTTTGTTATAATACATGATACGAAACAGAAATATTTGCAATATGGTAAATTCGAAAAACTCCTTTGTTGACTAATGAAGTGTAAGTATTTAGGGAAGCATGGATATATATATATATATATATATATATATATATATATATATATATATATATATATATATATATATATATATATATATATAAAAGTCTTGATGATAAAAATGAGTTATAAAATTCCTTAACCAAGCATATAGTTATAAAGACGGTAATATAATGTATCAGTAGTTTCAAAACCAATGACCTTTGTAAGTTACTTATGCAGAGGTCAAAAAAGCTACTAATTACTTCGGCCCCAAAATGAAAAGACTTTTTACAACTGTGAAAACATGATAGGGCCATTCTCTGGCTGGTCATACACGTCACGTAACAGAGAATAGCCCGATAGTGTTTTAAAGAAATATGTGTTGGACAAACCGACGTAATAAATGAATGCCTACGAAAAGAATGATCCCCTTGAATAGAACCACCCTTGTGAAAATACGTGAACGTACCACTTTTGCCTTACATTGCATCACAGTTTGTACTTTTTGTATTTTTTTGTAAGGTAATCTATTCACATGAAGGTTACATTCTGCAACACATGTCAGACATAAATGAAAACCTGTGATTTGTTTCCACTTCTTTAAATATTTACACTGACAAGGGCCGATAGCCTAAAGTACTAAAATAAAATGAATGCACTATACACAACAGAAACATGGTGGGGACCATAACAAATCATAAATCCGTTACAAAGATGGTTCCTCGTTCCAATTTCGCGGGGTTTTACATGTGAAAAATAAGGGAATGTTTGCTTTCCACACGTGTCCATGTGTGATTACAGACATAGCTTATCACAATTTTTGTAATGGCAAGGAGCTGCAACTTTAAAGTGACAACTTCATGATAACTCCGTGGTTACTGCCTTGTTCTTTTTGATGTATCATGCTTGAAATATAATTTATTCCATATATACACAACAATGTACATCACAATATATTTATTTTTGCAGTGATATCGTGTCCCAGTTTGTCGAAAACGAGCACTGTGCAAGTCATTACCTATACTAATAACAATAATTATCACAGCGTCGCATCATATGCCTGCAACACTGGCTACAAGATAGTAGGAACTGCCATGCGGACGTGTCAGGCTGATGGCAGCTGGACGCAGGAACCGCTCTGTTCTGGTAATATTACAAGGCTTTATTTTCAAGCACCAACAACGTATTTGATCGAGATCCCCGTCGGGCAAGAGGCAAAGGGAACGAATGCACAAAAGATCAGGTTCATTGAAAGGAATACAATTACCAGTATTGATATATTGTTGCAAATTGCATTTGAAAATCAAAGAGAAGCAAGAGAAATAGCAAATTTGGACAAATGTGAAAATAGTATCATCAATAACACATACTGACCAAAATATCATTCGATGAATAAACCGACTGATAAAAATCCGTCACGAAAGTCGGTCTTCTAAAGTCGGGCTATTCCACTCGGGCCATAGTCCTTTGCCCAGTGCATCATAGAACACGCTCTGCCAAAACAATAATCTTTAAATTCAAATCAAAAATACACCCAATACCATTTCTCCACGGCCCATCCACACATCCATTGCCATATCTGAATCCATAAGGAAACTAAATGACGCACCAATTCACACAGGCTTGAAATGTCTTTAGACCTTGATGGTCAGCAGCGCAATATAAGAATTAATAATACCAGACTTCATGATTATAAGGATCTTTCTAGTAAAGTAAACTTTAGATGGCACTCTTCTCATCAGTTGGTAGTTCCAACTTGATTAACCATTTTTCTTTTTACAGTTATATTATGTCCTAACATCACGGCGATGGGAAATGTTCAATCCATTTCGTACAGCAACGGTAATTATTACCGGAGTACTGCAACGTATACCTGTTACACAGGTCATGAAACAAAAGAAACTGACACACGTTATTGCCAGTCTAATGGCAAACTGGTCACAGGAACCACATTGCTGGGGTAAGCCTAACTTGGTTGTGTATTTCCTGTATATTTGCGAATTTTCTTGTTGTATTTGGCAGTTTGTGGTTAGATATTGACGTTGCAAAGTTACAAAAGTATGAAATTTTTTGCAAACTGTATTGCAAAGTATGATAGAACCATGAGGATTTGCTACGACTCGCCATTACATACTTGGATCAATAACTGAAAAATAAACTTACCAGACGATTTCTGTTGCTAGTGTCTGCACACTCCCAACACTAATAATTCCAACAGTAAGGGTTTGCGGCTAACAAACATCTTAAGCAGAAAATATATTTTAATATGTAGGCGTACGGGCCTATTATACCAAAAATATCATTTTAAGATTGCAAACTACAACATAACACAAAGCAAAATTATCTCGTGATAGGAATGACAAATTGTAGGTAACAGAAATCACTAGTTCTTGAAGATAGAGCAAAGTGGCGTAGGAAATTACTATGAAATTAGTGTGAGAAGATTTTTTTAAATAGTAATTTGTTGTTTGACCTTATCTTTTATGTTCTTCTGTAACAGCTGTGTAATCGCGTAACGATAAATAACATTGCCCCAACGCTATCATGCCAACCTATGATCAGTGGAGGGCCAACATGATGTGCTCTCTGGTAACTTGATTTACAACATTTGTTTTTCAGTTACGTCATGTCCTCACATCACTGCGACGGGAAATGTTGAATCCATTTCGTACAGTGACGGTAACAATTATCACAGCAACGCAACGTATACATGCAACGCAGGTTATGAAGCCAAAGGACCGACACACGATATTGCCAGTTTCATGGAAACTGGTCAGATGAACCACAGTGCTGGGGTAAGCCTAATTTGGATGTTTATTTCCTGTACATTCGCATTTCTTTGGTATATTTGGCAGTTTGAGATAAGATTTTGATATTGCAACATTACAAAAAGGAGTAAGAACTAAAACGCAAAATGGATTGCAAAGTATTATAGAAACACGAGGATCACAACTAACCAATACATGAGTAAAAAACTAAGTGACTGAAGTATTTCTGTGGCTTTGTCGACAGTTTCATACGCATTGAAAATATTAATGTAACTATTTGTAGATATAATACTAAAATCTACAAAATAAACCATGGTTGAAGAAGAGTTTTGCATCTCGATTTCGAGAAAATACGCTTTAAATGGCAGATTCGGTTAAGCGAAATGTCTTTTGTCTTGTTGTGAAGCAGAAAGACGCATAACGACCAGTCTCTCGTCGTTTGTCATCCACGTCCTCAAAAGTCTAACCTAATGGAATGTTGGTGGTATTTTGAACATACCTATTATCATACACGCATAACGAATACCTTAAGCAGCAAAAAGTATAAATCATATCCCTTCACAGGTTGTGGCGTGATTTCTGCCTCCGAGGCTCTTACTTCAGGAACAAACGCAATGGGGAGCCGCCAGTTTCGTATCGTAGGTGGAACCGATGCTGCTCGTGGTTCAGCACCATGGATGGTTGGACTATATTTTGAAGGACGCCATATTTGTGGTGCCTCCCTTCTAAACAAGTTTTGGGTAATAACAGCTGCCCACTGTATTTCCGTGTACAACATTCGGGCACGTCAACTAATTCTCCGCCTTGGTGACCACAACACAAAATTTGTTGATAATTCGGAATTTAGTTCACGAGCAGCACAAATAATCCTGCATGAGAATTACAGTCAAAATTTCGACTTCGACATTGCTCTTGTTAGGCTTGCTAACCCAGTCACAGAATTTAATGACTACGTAAGACCAATCTGTTTCCCGAGCATTTATTCGGCAAGGAGAATGTTTAGAGCTGGACAAGCTGGAAAGGTTACTGGTTGGGGTTCCGTCATTGAGGGTGGACTAGGTTCACTTGTTTTGCAGGAGGTTTTCCTTCCACTGGTAGGAAGAAGAACATGCAAGAGTTCAACAGAATTTAAGGTAACAAATAACATGTTTTGTGCAGGATTCTATTCAAGAAGAAAGGATTCTTGTCAAGGAGATAGTGGCGGTCCGTTTCAAATGGAATATAGAGGTAAATGGCATCTTCTTGGACTGGTGAGTTGGGGTGAGGGGTGTGCTGAAAAAGGCAAATATGGGTTTTATACGAGAATAGCAAAATTTGTTAACTGGGTTAACTCGAAAATTAATTATTTACCCAGACATTAGCGAATCAGACACTTGCCCGGTTTTCAAGTTTCATAAAACAAAAGAATAGTGTTTATAATACATTAATCTCGTCACCGAACAATT
Organism: Chiridota heheva; assembly: GCA_020152595.1. Taxonomy (NCBI): domain Eukaryota; kingdom Metazoa; phylum Echinodermata; class Holothuroidea; order Apodida; family Chiridotidae; genus Chiridota; species Chiridota heheva. Next base: position 1,238,090 of record JAIGNY010003708.1, on the reverse strand, counting down.
CATTTGAAAATATTCACTTTTGACACCTTAGGTATTGTATTTTAGTGAATCTTTTTAAGCTTGAATCACAGAAGAACCTTATAAAACCTATAGCCCAGTCAACATAGGGTTTGAGGTCAAACTAATTGCAACAGAATATATTTTGCCACCATGCATTTCTTTGAAGCCCCCGGGAAAAAAGTGTTAAAGTCTACAAAAATCTCTGAAGGGGAAATATACCTAATTTGCATAAATTCGAAATGGCCGCCATACACATATTACATACAATATTTTGACTTCAGAACAGCAGATTTACATGGTTAGAGGTAATAAATAGAGGTATTTTGTAGTGTAGGAATGCACGGGACATACATCCATTCTCCCTGGCCTCTTTGCAAATAAGGAAACCTATATATATATATATTTGCATAAATCCAACATGGCCGCCTCGGACATAGTAAAGATATTATTAAGTTTCTTAGTATCAATGTATTTAGATGATCTAAGATTGTAAATAGGGATTTTTCCATGGCAAAAGATCTTAGATATGGTAAGTTTGTCAATCCTATCTTATTAAGAAACAAGCATATACCTAAGTTGCATCAATCCAAAATGGCTATCATGCATGTATTGAATAGTTTATAGTTTGTAACAATACATATGCTATACAATCGCAACACATGATTTAATCTCTGGCCATTAAAATAAAACCATGTCAAGTACTTCACAACAATTGCTATGATAATGCAGAGTAAAGAAATAAAACTAAATTACATAATTCCAAAATGACCACCATGTAAATGCTTAAAGTAAGGTACATTTCCAGGAGGGGAAATATAAACCTAATTTGCATAAATCCAAAATGTTCACATAATGGCTGTTTGTTTAGGAAACAAATATTTACATGGTTTTTGATGGTAAGTAATAGTTTGAATGTTTACATGTAATTTGTTTAACTGCATATTATAAATGTTTTTTTCAATGCTTGCATACATAGATAGGAACCTAAACTACTTTGCATATATTCAAAATGGCCGCATCTTACATAGTTAATACCTACATTTTCCCTCAACTTTGGATAAGTATGATTAAGAATTTAGAAATATAGTTTTTTGCATCTGCTATATTATTTATGAAAATCATTTTAGTCTTTTATGTTATGAAGTAGGTGTAAGCTTCATTTTGCATAGATCGAAAATGGTTGTTGTGTACATTTTGCATGCAAGATATATTAATCAATATGGCTACCTTTTTGGAAATGTTACTTCAAAGTTCACAGTTCATTCACAATTTCTGTTCATCAGAGATATCTGGCTCCATCGCATTGGTACAGCCTACTCCACTACACTCTCTGCAAGCATTGCTACAAGACATTTTGTATTTTCGGCATGTGCATTTTTTGGTGCTGCATTCCTTTTTGCAGTTGCATCGAATAATCAGTAACAACTCTGGCGGAGCTGGGGATTGATTTGTTGCAACAGGAAGATATTTTCTCTCAACCATCCCCAATCCTCTGGATTCAAATTGTTACCACAAATCTTCCACTGCATTATCTGAAAGTACACTCGCAAACTATGAAAACTCGCTGCTGATGATGTTGGGGGTAGATTTTAAGGTTCAACTTCCTTATCAAAAGAACCATTTGCCCGATAAGTCTTTTTCTCTTTTTGCATCTTACGATAATATGCCATTGTAGCAACAGTGGTGCTGCGAGCTACCTTTCCATAGAATTTAAGATAGCATAGCTTATCCAATCCACAATCATTTCTTTCATTATACAATGCAATTACAGCCTTCTCACCTGCATCTACAATGAATTATCGATTTGTCCATTGGATCTGGTTGATCGATGATTTGTGCACGTTGTTAGAAATTTGCATCTGCCTTGATCTTCTTGATTCTAGTCTTCTTTCCCACATTAAAAATACGGGAGGTGGTATCACAACCGAGGAGAGCATAAAGAAAAAGGATTTGTTTGCAAATGGTTGGTCCAAGAGCACTCTTGGCTTGTTTCAAGCACCAAATTCTATCTTCCTCTGAGTTGCTCCTGGGTGTTGGGGCAAGAAATATTTCATGTGAATTAACATGAAAGTAGAAAGAGAAGTACAACAAGATCAGTGTCTTCTCCGACAACACGCGTGTCTTTGACTTTCAACCAGGCTACACCTGAACTATGAGAAGGTCAGCATCTTGTTTCGCATGGTCTGTCACACAACCCGCTTCTTGTAGTTTCTTACTAATGAGATAAATAGATCTTTATTTTTTTGTTCGTTATTAGTCTTCTTTCTTTGACTGAAACATCATATCCCCAGCGAAGTTGACAACTACGCCTGTACTGAATCGCGAGCGTTTGAGATGTGTTGTGTCTTTTGTTGTAGGACCATCTTGATAGCCAGCAAATATTACCTCAGCTGTACCATATCTTTTGGTTACATACCGTATATACTGCTTACACAAGCTATCATATATGACCCCTCTTGACCAGGGACGACATTGTAGAAGTGAGCCACTATTCAAGATTATATTGAACATCTTTGCTTGGCTGCAGCTGAGGAATATTTATTTGAGGCCAAAGATGATCTGCAAGTGCTGCTTTGTTGGGTAAGAGACTTATGGAAGGTGATTCAAACAATGCGGGAGGAACTACAAAGCTCATGCTTGAACTATTCGTCCAGTTTTTCCCATCGTTCACCAACCATTATTAATCTCTGGAACAGTAAACAGGGATCCACCTGTACTGTTTTTCCTTTAATTTTTACTGCTGATTGAGCAGCACGAGTAATTGCAAGGTCTGCTTTTTGGAATGTGTATTCGTCTACAGCCTGCTTGGCCATCGATTCCAAAATCATTTTTTCCAATTTCTTTTGCGTCATCTGCATTAACGTTTTGTTGAGCTGTTACATCATTTGCTATATTGAACAGTGATGTGTTGCCAGAAAACGGATCTCTTTCTCGGAGGTAGCTCACGAGTACAAGAGTGTCATTCACATTGCGTACCTGATGAATATTAGACTCATCTTTGTGTTGTTCACTTGTCTCATATGCAATATCTGTTGCATGGCATTGTTTACCTGGGCACACTCAGGCATGGGCAATGACCAGACTGCCCGCTGAGGTTCGATCATCCCGCACCCTCTTGTCAAGCCACCAGTAGATTTTACACTTCTCATTAAAACCTGTTCAAGTATGAGATCAGTAGAGAGTCATTCCCAGTACCTGTCTCTTCTTCTTACCACATGGTATCCATTTTATAACATAGCTTGCACATCCGGATGAGTTTTAGGTAATTAAGCATTGATTGCAAACACATGTATGCAGATTTTGCATATAGAGAGTGTCCTGATGCTGCAAAATAAGGAAGCATATTACTAACAGACTGCAAGTGCATTTTCCAGTTTCCTGTTCTTTCTGCTTTCAATTTGTGTTCTTCAATATATCGATCATATTCATATATTGCAACCAGAGCTTTGCTGTGCGTGTTGTCTTCCGATCTTTTCCCTCTTTAAGCTTGTTTCCGACTCTCCTTAAAGTTTCGAAAGTACATCCTTCATCCACTGATAGTGTTAAATTGATCACAGCTTTATATATTTCTTCTGCCTCTTTAATATCTATTGGGCAGGAAGGGTCTGTTTGCGCATCCAAATCGCCTTCACGGCCATCTGGATTTGTGTGACTTAGGGCTATGGTGGTTTCCTTAGTTGGCACTGCAGCATTGTATGCTTCTGCAGCAAGAATGTTGTTAAGTGCAGCATCCACAAGCAGATAGGACTCACGTTTCACTTTATTAGAAGCATACAGTAATATTTTGTTGGTAGGACTAAATGTTTTTACAACAATGGGTTAAAGCAGCATAGGTTTCGATAAAAGCCATGTAAAAATGAGTAATAAGTTTGAATGGTTTCATCAAATTAATCATATTCAATATTGAAACAATGGAATAAAATATTGAAAACATCTGACTTTATCATATGATCAAATGATCGAACTGCCATGTTTGCTACTCTAAATCAAGTAAATATGTTATCACCAAGATATTCTGATATATTGCTTCAACTATATATATGGTGGTCAGATAAGATTGATGCAAATATGTATGCTTCTTAACTATGCATTGCAAAAATTAATGTAATGAAATATTCCACTTGGCCAGGTATCGCTCACTTTAACTTTGTATATATCTTATGCTACTCAAATTGCAAACTATCTATTGCATACAATATGTACATGGCAGCCATTTTGAATTGATGCAACTATTTTTGTTTCCTAATAAAATGGGATTGACACACTTATCTAAGATCTCTTTCCATAAAAAATTCCCTACTTATAACTTAAGATCATCTAAATACATTGATACTAAGAAAATTAATGATATTTTTACTATGTCCGAGGCGGTTATTTTGGATTTATGCAAATAGGTATAGGTTTCCTTCTTTGTAAAAAGGCTAGGGAGAATAGGGACATGTTCTGTGCATTCCTACACTCCCCAAACCACAATTTACTACATCTAACCATGTAAATCTGTTGTTTTGAAGTCAAACTGTTGTATATAATATATGTATGGCGGCCATTTTGGATTTATGCAAATAAGGCATATTTTTCCTGCATAGATTTTTATTGATTTTGACACTTTTTTCTTGGGGGCCTCAAAGAAATGCATGGTGGCAAAATTAATTATGTTGCAATTAGTTTGGGGTTTGGCCCTTATTGGGGCTACATTTACTAGCCTAATAGTTGTATACTGAAAAATCATCAATGGTTGCACAATAATATCATAATAGTTTGTGTAGTTGTCATTAAGATAAAATAGGTTACAACATCACACACTAAAAACATCATAGCATATAAAATAGTTGATCGCTTTATGGTTAATCACTGAAGAGGTCGCTTGAGATCAGAAAATTCCTCAAATAGTTTCAACATATTTTGTCTATATTTTTCACAAAATACGCAAAGGTAATTGTGTACATTCGGCCTATTGTGAATACAGAAAATCAGTATGTCAATAAAGACCAGCAAGGTAAAGACAGTACGTCACCAGCGTCATGTAGTTCTATATTTGTTTAGATTTTGTAACCCCTTTTCTTATAATTTACCTTCCTATGATAACCTGCTAAACAAAGATATGTATCTTGGAATGGCAATTGTTTATCCTTTTATTTTTTAATGAAATCATCCAACCAATTTTGAAAACTTTACTGCATTTGAGTTACTAGACCATTTAGTGGGTATTGCAGCGGTCATATTTTTGTATACCACACATCCCGTCTAGTAAAACTATGCCACGTGACCCTCATATCTTTACCATGCAAAGTTATATATTTTCAAAAAATTCCACTTAGATTGGTTAGACCACGCAATCAAGCGATCAATCTAGTGTGATTCTTGAGCATGGGTGTGGCCATGAGAGGTCCATTGGGTCGGACAATCCCCGTCTTCCTGTCACATATATAAGATAAGGTAAGAAAGTCCAGAAAATATGCTTAAGATTTGAGGCCTTAACAATTTTGATCTTCTTTAGTTAAGTCAGTAAGTGTAGCCGCCGTGGAGTATAATAGACTTAGTTTTCCTAAGCTTTTCGGAAATATTTCAGGAAATAAGTACAATTTCCTTCGGCGACCCCCTTTCATCAAAAGGACTGACTACACCCATGCGAGGAGCAATAGTTTTCAAGGAGATTGGAATGGTAGGGCTTCGACGAGAAAGGACGTGTGCACAAAATAAGGACAACATGCAAATATCAGTGAATATCGCCCATGTAATTGCAATGCTGAGGTCAAAGTGTCCTTACAATTGCGTCACCGCGGGATCGCTTCTTCTCTCTATCTGAAAGGCTGCAGGCCCAAACCCTGCGAAGAGCCCCATTAATTTTTAAGATAACTAAATTAAACATATGCAAAATGTCAACTAATTAAACTGCTATGTCAATGGGCCCTCCAACTGTCCAAACCGATTTTGTTTTTGTTTTGTTCGGAAAGCTATTTTACAGTCAAATATATTCCTTATCATGAGAAGATATTAGGGCATCGTTAGCCCATAATAGGGAAAAAACGTTATTAGACCCTATTTAGCTGTTTTGTCACTCGATGAAATGTTAGTAGGTGATGCTATGAAATTCTACCTCCTTTTCTCTATAATTAGATAATATCCAACATCGCAACAAAGGTAATAATCACTGCATATCAGCCAAAAAAAAAAAATAAAATGTACTAGCCGCCACTAACACCACCAACGTCCACCAAACAGAAATTGGATCAACTCAAACTGTCAAACCGATAAATCCTCCCGGATTTATTGCGCTGAATTAATTTGATCACTTGGATTAACTTTCAAACTTTAGCCCCAGCCTACCAATAGCACACTTTGCATCCATAATTTACTGTGTTAACTATACTGGATATCAAGTTATGACCAAAATGTAATTGATCTTGTAATTTTCCACGCTTTTCTTGCATTTCCCCTTCTCTAATGTTACAAATAAGATAACAGGATTATAAACAAATGAATTCGCGCTTAACTAAGTGAAACACCAGAACAACGACATAACACGTCGGAATTACGTTGCATTATTTTTGGACACGTTTGCAGAAGTGGTTGTGACGATCTTGAGAAACTATACTGGAAGGTCGAGTGAAAAGGCAAGAAACGGCGATATGTACGCCATGACGGATCTACGACATCATGCTATTGGCTTTTCAGTGAATGTTAAATCTGGACAACATACTATAATAAAATACCTACATGTCTGCTCAAATTTGTATGACGTCACAAAGTAAATAAATGATGAAAGTAAGACCGTGTTTGAAATAGTTATTATCATGGTGACTGATGATGAAAATATATCATATATAAAATACTAACAAGTAAATGAAAATATAACTAGAACCAGGACGTACAAATACCCAAAAAATTAACTACATCCCAATATTTCACAATATCCCGAAAAACAACTTTTTAAGTCCATTCAATATTCGTTTGTACATTCCTAGACAGCAAATCATTTTCTGTCTTAGCCCTGCCTAGTATATGGGCAGGCGAGATATAGATATTGTTTTGTATTTACCTAAACACCACAAAAAATGATTTCAGCCAGTTACGCTATCACAAGAAGGCCCAGCGGTAGAATTGTCGCAGCATAAATATGTGAAAATGGCTAATCATGGCAAAGAGATTATAAACCAAGCTATATTGCAAATAGTTTTAAATCGTTTTTGTGATATTACTTTTCAACAGCAATCCATACGCCAAATAACTTTACGATTCCGTAACTTCACCCCAATCTGACATTGAAATATCACAAATTAGTGTTTTATGTTCCTGACCGTGACAGTAATTTAAACGCTTTGTCAACATTTATGTATACCACCACTTCACTTTCAGATATACTTTGATATAATGAACTGATAAAACTGTTTTGCTGTCTAAATCACTACGGTAAATTTGATGCATTAATCTTGTCTCTTCCAATGCACCTGTAAAATAAAGTCCACCATCAACACAGGAAAATTGGCAACCAAAATGCCTATGATCTCCGCTAAATTACAAATAACTGAAAGGATTATACCTATCAGGTTGGGGATTAAAATTGGTAAATTACTCACTCACTCACTGTCCTCTTCGGGTCATGTGTCCCTAAGGATGCAGTGTACTCTCTCCAACGTATCCTGTCTCTGGCAACGTGTCTGGCTTCATTCAAAGAATTCCACCCTGGCTCCTCTCTTTCCTTCACTACCGTTCTTCTTCATGTCTTTCTTGGGTGTCCTACTTTCCTTCTCCCTTTTTGTTTCTTAATGCTGTCATGCAGTGGCTGTCCTTTTTAATTTTTAATACATGTCCAATCCATTCTCTTTTGCCTAGTAAATATCAATAATTAATCATTTGAAACAACATATGGCCATCTGAAAATTAGTAAATCATTAAGATAAATTGGAAAAAATTTGGTAAAGGTAAATTTGGCAATTTCCCCTAACATTAAAGAAAATGTCCCGAAAATAAAGAAAACTTTCCGAAAATTAATTTGCGGATTACTAGAAACATTATTATGGAAGCTTAGTTATTAAGTAAGTTAATTTACCAGCGCAATTTATTTCGCTGGTAATTAGGAAATTCCTTTGAATCTCTTTTTGCATGTTTGCAACTGGCGGGGCTTATAGCTCCAAGCTCATGCCTTGAGCTAAAAAGAATGCGATATTTTGCTTTATCCTCTGTCAGTCTGTATAAGGCAGTGAATGCCGCGATAAGGGTGGTAGCGGGAAAACCTACCACGTAAAAAACTTTAGATCCTCAGCCCATTTCGGTCCTGTCGTTAATGTGTTTGACTTTCATGTTAAGAGAATCATTCTCAAATAGCTGGGTTGTAATTGGTGCTGCTTGGCAAACTGGTGAAACTTTAAATAAGGATTAATTTTCTTCCTACGAAATCAATTTGCTGAGTATACCAGAAAAATCCTCTTGATTGGCAACGTGGAAAGAACCTCAGGCTGTCAGGTATGCGGTTGTTCAATACCTGATAAGGATGGAGGCATATACTGCTTAAAGGCCAGATATTTGTGTCAGCATGGAGATAAAAATAAAATACAATCCAACGTTTCTGATTGGTCGAAATATTTACGCAATCACCGACAAGCCAACTGATTACCGCTGCGGAAGTGACGTAACTAGTACGTGACGGACGTATTAGTGACGGACCAAGCAATTTTCTTAAGAAGATAATCCCTATCTAAACTTTAAGGGGACTGGTTGTTTGATCAAAGAGTCGACATTAAAAATGTTTTTACTGAAATTTGGCTGTCTGAGTTATACCAAGAAAGTGTAACTTCCTTTCATTTAAAAAAAATATAAAATCGGCTAAAGATAAAGGGAATTCCAGTGTTTGTAGATTTTATCGTAGCATCAGAAATATACTTTGATACTGTAAAGCTGCAACTGACATACTTATTTTCAATTATTTACTTTAATCATTTTATTTTACTATCAGCCCGTTGTCTTTAAGCTCAAAATAAATAGTCTAGTGGAGTGCAGCTAGGGCCAAGCCTCCGAAAGTTGCAAGAATTTATAGTGTTTTATCAGATTTTTCTTGAGAGAATACTAAGCTACAAATGAAACATAAACTCCAAAATAGAAATAAAATAAATCATTTAGAGAGGGACCCAGTCTAAGAATGAATGACTATACGAAATGTATAAATGTTACAAGAATACACCTTTTATCATACAGCTTTGCAAATCAGTATGGGGTAGGGAGGGGAGGGGGTGCACCGGTTAATTGCACTGAGCAGGAAGCCAGCAACTTTCAAATTTCTGCATCTGTAGAAATAGAGATTATATCTTGGAAATTAATTAAGGATAACTCCGTTTACCAAAAAAATCGGAAATTCATATATGTTTTAATGGACGAGTAGGCTATATAACCATAGTTCCATGTTCCTAAAGTGTTCCAGCAGCCTTTTACAATATACCTTATATTTTAAGCTTTCCTCCTCTAATTAAAATGTTTTCGGCAGCCTATTTGAAGACCCAGACAGTCCGGCAGCATGCCTAGTAATGGCAACATAAGGAAGCCGCCATTTTGTGATATTTCCCATTATCCTTTGCTATCCTCGGTAACGTTAAAGCCTTATGCAATGCTATAAATTTCAAATTTGAAATACGTCTGGGACAATATCTTTGCTTGGGGAAACTCCTTGAAAAAACCTTCATTACTGTCATGGCTAAACTTTTCCACTCCCATTTAATAAGCTCACCACGCCGTTTTCGAAATATTATGAATAAAAGACAATAAGAGCTAGACTTTTTGGCGCGAAGCAGCTGTTTTGAAAATTCAAATGTTTTTCAACACTATGATTTCAATATTTCAAGTACATAAATAAGAAACTGACATTTTATCGCAACATCTTTACAATATGGCTGCATGACTTCAATATTCTCGTGAATTATAGATGTTCCTATTAATAGGCATGTTGCCGGACTGCCAGACCTGCAGACAAAACCACCTATTGATCTTATACGTGAAACCGCCTTTTACTACAAATTAATTTCATTTTTTCAAATCAAAAGGGAAAAAATGCTGCTAGTTAGTAGATTACCACATAATTACTATCATGAACATTGTTGTTTCGAATGTAACTAGCACTCTGGTTTGAAATAAATGTTAATTTAGTGTTATCTACTAGTCAGTTTCTTCTTCGATATTTAAGATGTCTTGCAGTCTTGTTAGAAATTGTTATAACTCTGACCTGTTTTCTTTATTTTTACCGAATCTTTCCTTTTTTATTTCGCTCAAGAAAGGTTATGAAAGAAGCCTGAGATCTGACTGACTTCAGCTTTTTTATCTACTGATCAAGGGCATAGGGAGAGGATACGTAACATCCCTGATCCAGCAATGTTATCAAGTGAAGTACGGCTAAGTTGGCGTCATGATATATGAAAAGTTGGCTCAAATTTCGCAGCCTGGTTTGCACGTTATTTGAATGGGAATTATCCAGTCTCGTATTTCTTTCAGTTTTTATACCTTTACTTTAAGTGGCTGAAATAGGCGGAAGCAGAGCTAAAATTATTTGTAAATTTAATTTCTACGTTACCCATCGTCAGTGGCGTAGCCAGGATGCTCATATTGAAGGGAGGGGGTTAGAGGTGGGGAGGGGGGTCGGAGAATTGAATTGAACCGACACGATAATTAGTGGTGTAGTTGAGGTGTCACTTCGAGCGCAAAGCACTCGACTAGTCGGCGTGGGGTCCAGGGGCCCGTTTAAGGTGGGGTCAAGGGGTGAAGTCCTGGTAGGGGTCCAGAAGGCGAAGAACCCGGAAACTCTCACAAAATTGACATTCCACGGACACGTATGGTAAGAAGGTGTATTATACAAGTCAAAACTCATGTCAAAGAGAACTATAATACACCATATGCAAAACACAAAATGAAAGCGCAAGGCGCTCGACTTGTCGGCGTCGAGTCCAGGGGCCCAATTAAGGGCCCTAGTGGGGACCAGGGGCGAACCCCTAATAGTTATCGCAAAATTGACATTTCAACAGCAAACACGTATGTTACAACGCATAGTAAGAAGGTGTATTATACAAGTCAAAATTCATGTCAAAGAGATTTGTGACCATATACAAAACATAAAATCAAAGCACAAAGCGCTCGACTTGTCGGCGTGGAGTCCAAGGGCCCGCTTATGGGCCCTGATGGGTCCAGGGGCAAAATCCCGGTAGGGTCCAGGGGGCGAAGGCCCCAGAAGCTCTCGAAAATTGACATTTCAAGGGCAAAAACGTATGTCACAACGCATAGTAAGATGGTGTACTATACAGTCAAAATTTATGTCAAAGAGAGCTATAATACACCATATACAAAACACAAAATCATGAAAACGCATAATGTGGAAATATAATGTTTTATTGTGAACGTTTGTACATGGTTAGGTCTATTGTCACTCTGAAAAATATGGTTTGTCTAAAAGAAAGATTTTCTATAATTTACTACAAACTTGTGTAAATGTTGTCAAACTTTTAAAATGAGCCTGTTCTGTATCACGTGCACTCCGACACCCACCTCCCCACTACCCCCTCTCTATCTATACCTCTCTCTCCCACTGCCCCCTCTCTCTTTCTCTATCCCTCTCTCCCCCACTGCCCCTGTCTCTCTCCCTCTCTCCCCGGTGCCCCCATCTCTCCCCCAGTGCCCTCCTCTCTCCCCACTGCCCCTCTCTCTCTCTCTCTCTCTCTCTCTCTCTCCCCTCTCTATCCCCTCTCCCCCACTGCCCCTCTCTCTCTCTCTCTCTCCACTGCCCTCTTCTCTCTCCCCTGCCCTCTCTATCTCTCTCCACTTCCCCTCTCTCTCTCCCTCTCTCTCTCCCACTCCCCTTTCTCCCCATTGCCCCTTTCTCTCCCCCACTCCCCTATCTCTCCCCACTTCCCCTCTCTCCTCCACTGCCCCTTTCTCTCCCCACAACCCACCTTACTCTCCCCACTGCTCCTCCACTTCCCCCTTTCTCTCCCCTACTTCCCTCTCTCTCCTCCACTGCCCGCTTCTCTCTCCTCCACTGCCCCCTCTATCTCCCACATCGCCCCCTCTCTCTCCCACTGCCCCCTCTCTCTCCCAACTGTCCCCTCTCTCTCCCCACTTCCCTCTCTCTCTCTCCCACTGCCCCTCTCTCTCCCCACTGCTTCATATCTCTCCCCCACTGCCCGCTTCTCTTTCCCCCACTGCCCTCTCGCTCCCCACTGCCCGCCTCTCTCTCTCCCCCACTGTCACCTTTTTCTCCCCCATTCTGCCACCTTCTCTCTCCCCTTACTTCCCTGTCTCTCCCCACTGCCCCCTCTCTCTCCCCTCTCTGCCCCACTGCCCCTCTCTTTCTCTATCCCTCTCCCCACTGCCCCCTCTCTCTCTCTATCCCTCTCCCCAACTGCCCCTCTCTCTCTACCCCTTCCTTCCCACACTGCCCCCTCTCTCTATCTCTCTTCAACTGCCCCCTCTCTCTCTATCCTGCTCTCCCCCACTGCCCCCTTTCTATATATATATATATATATATATATATCCTATCTCTCCCACTGCCCCTCTCTCTATATATATCCCTATCTCTCCCACTGCCCCTCTCTCTTTTCCTCTCTCCCCCATTTCCCCCTTTTCTCTATCCCTCTCCCACACTGCCTCCTCTCTCTCTCTCTCTCTCTCTCTATCCCTCTCCCCCACTGCCCCCTCTCTCTCTCTTCTCTCTAACCCTCTCCCCACTGCCCCTCTCTTTCTTTCTCTCTATCCCTCCCCCACTGCCCCCTCTCTTTCTTTCTCTCTATCCCTCTCCCCCACACTTTCCCCTTTCTCTATCCCTCTCCCCCACTGCCCCCTCGTTCTCTCTTTCCCACTTCCCCCTCTCTCTCTCTCTCTATCCCTCTCTTCCCCACTGCCCCCTATCTCTCTCTCTCTATCCCTCTCTTCCCCACTGCCCCTATCTCTCTCTCTTTATCCCTCTCTTCCCCACTGCCCCTCTCTCTCTATCCCTCTCTCCCCCACTGCCCCCACTCCTCCTCTCTATCTCTCTCTCTTTCTTTCTTTCTCTTTTTCTTTCTCTCTTTCTTTCTCTCTCTCTCAGGGACTGACGATTTGGAGGGCACATTTGGACGACAGTTCTGATGAAACATTACACTCGTTTTGGACGTTGGTTACCGATGGTGTAACCATTTTTATCTTATTTCATGAAACCAGACACGTAAGAAACAGAAGAGGGACAGTTTGCTCCCTGAGAGAATTTCACCCTCGCGGGTGAATACTTTCTTTCCAGTTGGAAGAGGGGAGGGGGGGGGGGGGGTGTAAAATTGGGAAATTATTAAGATCAAATTGAAAAACTAAATTAAACAACTTCAAACAAAATAGGTAAAAGTGAAGAAAATTTGAAGAACATTTACCGAAAATATAGGAAATTTGAAAAAGGTTTCAGAAATTTAAAGAAAATTGTCTGAAAATGAAATTGCCCGTAATTTGCAGAAAATGAAGGGAATTTCCCGGAAATTTAAACTGCAGAAAATTATCATTGAACCATCTGATATCTGTACCTTCATAATATCACTTTATTTTTATACCTTTAATTTACCTTGTTGGTTAACAAAAGCTACGTGCCCGCTGATAGCTGGATAGGCGGTTGTAACTGCAAGGTAATATTTATGTAAGAACAATTATGCTATACGTTATTATGCAACTACGGCAAGTGTTAAAAAAATATCGCCATAGTATACAATCATTTAAGCACAGGGCTGAATCGAGGCTACTCCGAACGTTACCCGACATAATCCCCCTTCCATCCCAACAGGGACGGAATTTGCCTACCAAAAGTGGGGGAAATAAAAAATGTAGATGAGGGCGGAGGGGAGGGGGCGGGGGTGGGAAAATTCACACAATCATGCTAATATGCCCACAATAATACCATGCAAAAGATACAAATTCGAAAAATGTGGGGAAAGTGCTCCTCCCCCTCAATTCCCGCCTATGCCCCCAATATTCTTACCACATGCCACCTGACCTCATTAGTCACCCCCCTCCCTTCCGCCGCCCAATATTTTGAACGCTCCGCCGCCCAATATTTTGAACGCTCCGCCGCCCAATATTTTGAACGCTCCGCCGCCCAATATTTTGAACGCTCCGCCGCCCAATATTTTGAACGCTCCGCCGCCCAATATTTTGAACGCTCCGCCGCCCAATATTTTGAACGCTCCGCCGCCCCTGTAACAGCACAAATGAGGCTTTCACAGCAGAACGCTCTTGCGTAGTCCCGGAATGCAAAGATGAGATATAATCTCCGTTTACACCGACTTCGTTGACATGGTTGATGCATAGACACGAAGTAACAAAGCTTTTCGGCTTCGTGTACATTTTTCTCGGCCACCGTACAACTTTTCGAGCAATAATTTTCAGTATCAATAGATCCACAGTGTTGTCGCAAAGGTGAGTTACATTTTCTATTTGAACATTCCAGGGCTGAAGGCCAGAAGGCTGAGAAGATCAGAGTAATTCCATTGTTAAGTCAACCATCGATAAGACATGGTGAGTGTTACATCATTTAGTTTGTTCAGGCAGGGATTTGCAGAGCATAAAAGCTTTGGTTCAGTGTTATAAGCTATATATATATATTATATATATGTATAGTGTATATAGTAGGGTGTTCCTGAAGGCAATGGCGTAGCCAGGACATTCTATATTTGATTATTATTATTGTTATTGTTGTCGTTGTCGTCGTCATCATCGTCATCGTCATCATCAAGCATCATCATCATCATCATCATCGTCATCATCAAGCATCATCATCATCATCATCATCATCATCATCATCATCATCTTCACCACCACCACCACCACCACCACCACCACCACCACCACCACCACCACCACCACCACCACCACCACCACCACCACCACCACCACCACCACCACCACCACCACCACCACCACCACCACCACCACCACCACCACCACCACCACCACCACCACCACCACTCATTAATTATATATATATATATATATATATATATTTTAAATTATTACTATTCTTATTATTATTATTATTATTATTATTATTGTTTATTAATATTCATTAATATATATATATATATATATATATATATATATTTTAAATTATTACTATTCTTATTATTATTATTATTATTATTATTGTTATTATTATTATCATTATTATTATTATTATTATTATCATTATTATTATCATTATTATTATTATTATTATTATTATTATTATTATTATTATTATTATTATTATTATTATTATTATTATTATTATTATTATTATTATTATTATTATTATTATTATTATTATTATTATTATTATTATTATTATTATTATTATTATTATTATTATTATTATTATTATTATTATTATCATTATTATTATTATTATTATTATTATTATTATTATTATTATTATTATTATTATTATTATTATTATTATTATTATTATTATTATTATTATTATTATTATTATTATTATTATTATTATTATTATTATTATTATTATTATTATTATTATTATTATTATTATTATTATTATTATTATTATTATTTTTATTATCATTATCATTATTATTATTATTATTATTATTATTATTATTATTACTATTATTAATTTATTATTATTATCATTATTACTATTATTAATTTATTATTTTTATTTTTGGAGGGGGGGGGGAGGTAACCATGATCGGCGAGAGGTTTTTTTCAATGGGGGTAACCGAAAGTATGTCGCCGTAAAATAACGCCAAGTCCCCACCGCGTGGGGTCCAGGAGCCCGCCTAAGGACCTGGTAGGGTCCAGGGACGAAGATATTTAATGCGTTAAGCCCAATCGCGGGGTGAGGTTTTAATGGGCGAAGTTCCAGATTTTTTTTTTATATAGGCTGTTAGGAGGTGAAGGGGGGGGGATGGAAGCCTGTGTGAAATGTGTCACCATTTTGAAGGTGTGCATTATATATAGAAAGAGTTTGTAAAAGCTCTTGGGTTTTATATGCGGAACAAAAACACACGGCAATAACGTTTCAGTAAAACTTACACCCCTGTGCTCACCTGCAGGGCGAAACATATCATTTTGGTGGGTATTTTGGGGTTGGGATGGGGCATCGCCCTGCCCCTCCCCCTCCTACTTTCCCTCTGGCTACGCCAATGCCTGAAAGTGATACATCCCATCGTTGTGGATGAGTGGGTGTGTGTAAATGAGGGGGGGGGGGGGGGTAATTTTTAGCAAAACGAGCGTAATATTTCGCTAAGTTGGGGGTGCTTTTATAATATGTGAAAAATTCAGTATGTGATATTCTTTGGAACAGTTTCCCTCATAGACGGCACAACAGGGAAGCAAGGGGAATATATTCCCATAAGCTTTTTCCAAGTTTGTATCTTTAGTGTGGTGACTTTTTCTTTATCTTAGCGTGATTTTATGTTGTGACTTCCCCCCCCCCCCCTTACTTTCGGTAGGCCAATCCAATTCCTCCCATTATTTTATTGTTTGTTTTGTTTTGGGTGAATATTTGAGTGTATAGGCCTACTTTTATATTTTCTTGTATGCAACGATAATAAATTGTGTGCCTATAAATTATATAGGCCTAAGAACATATCACTATTGTTTGTCAGTATGTCACAACTTTGGTTGGCTCAGCATTTACCGCTCTGTCCCCGCCAGGTCCTTGACGGCCTGACCAGTAATGGTTAATGGGCAAGGGGCAGGGGAACGTGAACACCCGGCATTAAAAAGTATAACGGATGACCTCAATTTTGGGCATCGTACTTTTACTATCCCCTATACATATAATTCTCAGTTCGTTCATGTTCTAATTTTGACGTTAGCAAAAAAAAACTCAATTTTTGTTCAATGCTTGAATACATTTCTTAGCTAAGCCATCCTGTGACATTTCACATGTTTCACCATTTTATTGCAAAAATACGAAACATATACAGGGGCGCCGTGATCTGCTGGTTTTGTTTTCAGGGACCCACAGAAAATTTAAATGAGTTCTGCAAATGCATGATATGTATCCATCAGTCCATACTACGGCTCAACATTTTTGAAATTGAACATGCTGAAACACGTGTGTTTTTTCTCTATGAAATTCTCTTATTCTTGTGAAATCTTGACCGATGTTTGTGAAAATCTAGGAAGAATTGGCGACCACTTTTTTTATTTTCTTATTATAAATTTGTGCTCATCTGCTCATGTCCACTGCTTTGTTTTTGCCGGAGTATATTCAATGATGTTGCCCGAATTTCCTATTCTTTCATGTCTTTTAAAGAGGCGATATCGTCATATGTGCACAATATTTAGAATTCCTTTTAAATTTTTTGATTGGTTGAAATTTTGCTGCGCGACTTCGTTGTCTTATATTGCAAGGTATATAGTTATTTAAAACGCCCAGCAGGTCACCACACAAGATAGCCCAGATGCTTGCGACGATCGCAACTAACGTTATTTTATTTTTTTCAAATCATGCCGTGAGTTCAAGCCCCGGTAGAATCGTTTATTTTGACTTTTTGCTTTTACCTTCTTCTTTTTTTTTTTCAGTAATTTTTATTTGGTGACTATCATTGTAGTCTGGTAGTATAATAATACTAAAATTTCACTTTCGCTTTCTGACAAAAAGCATTGAAAAAAACAAATAAGTTTCTCGTCACAGTAACGTAATGCGCTGTGTATGTAATTCTGCACACACAACGTACATGCTAGCTGGCTAGTGTCTGGCTGTACTGTGTGGTACAAACAGACAGAGGATCGGTTTTTGCCTCCACAACCGGAAGTGACGTTAAAATAAAGTATCCCCCCGTTTTACCGTATTTTACTGAGACGAGCCTCCCTCTTTAAGCATTGAGAGAAATGTGTCCCTTTCTGATTTGAAGTCAAGATGGTGATCTAAATGCTTATCTGCATTGATTTTATTGCTATGAACAATTTCTTCAACGTTTCATGAATTGAACTGTTGAAACTATCCTTTACTGAAATCTTTCCATCATCTAAATCCATTGTAGGCAGTGTCGGATTTAGGCACAAGCTACGCTATACCCAGATAGCTATAGCTTATAGTCTCACATAAAATGGGCCTAACTTGTATCCTTAAAAATAAGAAAGCAGGGATGAAACATTTCAGTGTTTTATATTATATTTCAAAAGGAAGAATATCAGCTGTAACGTAACCTTTTGGGCTTTCCTTCAGTAATCATCACAATTTTAGCAAAGATGACACCAACACAGCAATGTAAGAATTCAATATTGTATTAAGTTACATTTCTTTCCAGTGCTTCCAATCATGTCTCTGTAACAAATGTATACAGTAAGCAGTAGGTGATTAAGGATAAACATTCAACCCACAAATCCAAACCACCATTAATGCAGGCAGATCACTGTCTCCTTCTAATTAGTTTAGGTGGTCAAGTTGGTTTACCTGTTTACAGTGATTCCCAAAATATGTTATTTTTTACCAAGAAAAGGCTGCCACACTGACCAATTAAGGAAGTACTACACAGTAGTTCCTGCACTCACGATACATATGACAATTGAATAAAACTCCGGCGCAATGCAAGAGAGAACGACGACGACGACGACGACGAGTGAACACACAATTACAATGACAGGGTCGTCGCCTGCGTATTCGGTTATGATAGTAACAATGCTATCACGAAACGCTTAATACGACCCGAACGAAAATACAGGTACGACGTACGGACAGACATTACATCAACAACCAAGTCAAAGTCCACGGCCTTTGATAACCAGTTGTGGTGCACTGGCGTGTCTACCCAACCCAGGCTTGAACCCAGGGCCTCGTGGTCTGTAGACAGGTATGATAACCGCTACACCACAGTAGGTAGAACAGAGAAGAACAGCCAGCATTAATTTAGTCAGATAACAAGCTCACCTTAGTATACGCTGCAAACACTACGTGGCTGCGTGGCCGCTATACAGTGTGCATGTGTTGCCTTGCACTTAGCAGGGAACTGCTATGTCCCTGGATTAAGTTACCTGTTGTGCAGGAGCGAGAGGCCTGTGGGAGATTATTTACAGCACAGAAAGTTAGTGACCTCGGGTGCGAGCTCCGCTTGCTATTAAATTGGGCTTAGCTTAATATATCCACCTGATGTATTTTTCAGCTGAGGAACTGGTTCAGCTTAATAAGCATAATAAAATAAACCAATAATGATATGCCATCAACAGAGAGAAAATAATATTCTCATGATTAAAGACATCAACTAACTCCTTGTCTGTACAAGACTGCAGATCTTGCTTTCAACTTGTTGAAATGAATCACAATTGAAGCTATTGTTTCAACCAGTTTTATAATATAGAAGATCGGATAGCACCCTCGTCCCTTATAACCATGGAAACTTGTGGCTGCTGCAAGTTGGTAGAGGATCTCCAGAGTCCCACTTTTCATCAACTACGTAAATTTGGTATATTCCAATGGAATAATCATAAGAAATCCCTGGAATAACAATTACGAGAAAGCAAGTTTTGTGACGGTCATGGAGAGAAAACGCAAAAAACCTGTCAGAACTAAGTTACAAATGTGGACTGTGTAACCGACAATTTCATGATGACTATAGGAAAATCCATAATGTAAAATATCATAAGGATTTATTTTCCGTATACCATTCAGCCATTTGAAATTGTCAATGCCCCAGTTAATCCATTTGTGGCAGACGCAGCTGCATCAAGATTTGGAAAGAGCGCGAAAGTTACGGAAGTCGGTACCGATGAAGCTCATCATTTACCTGTCATCCTACCAAGTACCAGCGGGACCCGGACTAGGGATGTTGAAGCAGAAATCTATTCTGAAGCAAGAGAGGATCCTCAGTCTGAAACTGATGTTGGGAATGAGGTGTTGCTATTATTCAATTAAGATTTTCATAGACCAATGGCTTCCATCGTCAATTGTGAATTGACTGGTACAAGATAAAGTTAACAAGAGTGTTTATAGAGATAACCCATGGCAATAGGAAGCAAAATATTCGTGGGTCAATAGTGATGAGAAAAACAATATTAAAAAAATGTATTTTGCGTTTTTGCTTCTTCTGTAGTTGATAACATATGGTACCTAAATGAACGCTGGTGTTTCAGTTTTAAAACAAAAAGTCTCCATGAAAAATGGAAACTTTACGTATAGGAGCCTTAGTAGTTAAATTTCCATGCTGTGTTGGAGTGATGTTGCCGTGTAAATATGTGTTGATTTAGATAAAGTATCAGCCATAAAATGCCTAAAACTGCAGAGCTTCGGGGGGCTTCGCTCCCGGGACCCTTACCGGGGCTTCGCCCATGGACCCCACTAGGGGCCATTAGGCTGGCACTTAAATACCACGCCGTTTGGGCTACCGCTACACGCTAGCATTGACGCCTACGTCCTCAAAGATTTTGTCGGGAAAAATTCCTTCACCCTCCCCCCTCTCCAATAAAATTTCTTAGCAACGCCCCTGCATATAAGACCCGAAAACCGACTAGAAATTGTGTGTCGCAGAAGTGCACTGCCATGGAAGGTCACAAGCTATCTGGCTAGAGACACGCTATAACAACGCAGGTTTTCATGACTCAATGTGGAATGCTAAAATCATATTTTAGATGCTGGAAATGAAGACATTTATTTTTCATGGCATACTTTTGTAACGTTATATTTATATCAGACCATAAATTGCGCAAAAATTACACTGACCTTTTAAATGAAACTTCAAACGAAAACAGAGACACCATTTAGCATTTTGTAAGGAAAGAACAGTCATCAGTTCAGCAGTTTTCAGACAATTACAGAAGATACTGTAACCTATCCCGTATTCCCTATTGTCCCGTATTCCCTATTGTCCCGTATTCCCTATTGTCCCGTATTCCCTATTGTCCCGTATTCCCTATTGTCCCGTATTCCCTATTGTCCCGTATTCCCTATTGTCCCGTATTCCCTATTGTCCCGTATTCCCGATTGTCCCGTATTCCCTATTGTCCCGTATTCCCTATTGTCCCGTATTCCCTATTGTCCCGTATTCCCTATTGTACTTACATGTAGTTACCCTCATCATGGGACAATGATCACGTTTACTTGACCTGGGTGAATCCTCCTCCCATTTGAATGCTTTGTTCATATGGTTTATGATATTGAAATAGAGCAATTGTCCTTCTTGGTAAAATAACTGTCCCTTCTCTAGTAAAAACAATATGGCGCCGGTTTTTTTGCTGTAGGCTTCAAAGGGGGTCTGCTGGAGCGCTTGGCTAATGGACCCGTAATTGGTGACGGAAGTTTTGTAAACATTCTTGAGAAACGAGGATACGTTCATCCTGGCCGGTGGACGCCAGAGGCATCAGTTTTACATCCAGAAGCAGGTTGTTTCATTTGAATATTAATTCTTCTTTTTTATATATATAGAAAATATTTTGAAAATTATTACTTTTATATTTAGGACCTAGGCTACTTAGTACGTGTTCACGGCAGGATATCGTAGCAAGAGTGGCCACTCACCCTTTGCGTAGCCGCCACCCGTTCTATACACTACCGCCCTTTTTGGATTAGCGGTTTTCATGACATCATTGCAAGGAGTAAATAATGCAGCCTATATGTCCATACATCGCAACCAGGTACCGTTGTTTCATCTCTATTTGAGTCCAACACAACACCCCTCCCCCGACCCCTTCAATTTCTGGCTACGTCCCTGCTTATGGGAAAATAAAGCGTCGTAATACAACAGTCAAGAAAAGGACATTTGATTATCGTATTTTTATTTCAATCAGTAATGAAAAGATAGCAAACACCCAGGGTCTTCTGAGAACAATGTCACTTTTTTGACGCAAACGTTCATTATTCATATCACAAAAATATTTTCGAGTATCACAACCTTACAATATGTCTATAAATAGGGAAGAATCATCAAGCCTAAAAACCCGTAAGAAGTCACTTTTTGGGGATTGTTTTGAACCCATTCACAAAGGGCACTTCTGCCTGTGCATTGAAGCACTGAGAACCCCGTGCAACGGGACACTTCTTTCTCCTGTTACCTGTATATTGTCCCATTTGCCGAGAGGAAAGGGCGTGATCGTCACCCGTTAGCATCGTGGGGAACGTGTATATGGCGCAGGTGTCTTTGCTCCGAGATCAAACTAAACAATTATTTTGTATTTTCTGTCAATGGCTTATAGTGAGGCAGCTCCACCATGACTATTTAAGAGCGGGTGCTGACGTCATGCAGACCTTCACCTTCTATTCAGCCGATGAGTATCTGCCCGTCAGGGATACAAATGTTGATTCAGCAACTACCGATCGCCTTGTAACTGTAAGTGCGGTAGAAAGTGGTTAGGTATGAATATGAGGGACTGTCACTGCTTTATAATGGTTTAGACTCGTAGTCAGCAAGGGGCACGGGTCACATAAGAGTGGAAATAAGGATATATTATATTAAGATATATAGCAGGCAGACAGGAGATCAGAGGTGGAAGAAATATCTCACTTTCTGAGACCATAGAAGGTCTTAAAAATAATTATACAAGTATACCGCATATATCTTCTTTCTTGCACACTTTTTCTACCCTTTCCTTTTTATTTCCCATTTTCCTTTTTTTCATTATTTAATTCTCCGCTTTTTCTTTCTACCCCTTTTATTCCTTTCTCTCTTTCTTCTTCTTTCTTTCTGGAGACCTGACAAATTTCTATATTCATTGCTGCTGTGGTCCGCTATATTTTCTACTCTTGCAGGAGATACGCCAATGCGTGACAACGTTTGGCTGTTTGATGGAAACTAATTTGGGGGGTTAATACCCCCATGAGAGCCTGAGGTGCTCTTTCTTACGTTCCTGGGTCGAGTATCTTTCTTTAATGATATCCAGTCAGGTTACATTGGGCGCAAGAGAAGTGCCTGACTTTCCGGGGATCGCAAATTCCAGAGACTAGTATAACATTATAATACGTTCCCGGTTGCTCCCGGCTCCCCAAGTGCCCAACAGGAATTATGGTCAATAAAAGAGGGCAAATGTATAGAAACCCCTGTAGAATGTCAGGCGTGTCTATTTAAGGGTGTGCAGGCTGGCAGGTGGGAGGTCAATGCAAGTAGGTGGTCGTTAGGTGAATTTAAATACTAGTAATACAATTAACTCAAGCTTAAAATTCAATTATTATTATGAAGAGTTTAATGTTTATCTTGGGTGTTTTTACAGTGCGAGGAAATAAATCGTGCAGCTTGTGATCTTGCAAAAGAGGTGGCAGCAGAGGGGAATGCGTTGGTCGCCGGAGCGCTATCTCCTGTTCCTTCGTTTGCCGCGGGCTGCAGCAAAGAGGATGTTATTAAAGATTTTCGGAAGCAAATCTTAATCTTTGAGGAAAAGGAAGTTGATTTTTTACTCGGAGAGGTAAGAAGTCACTCACCCACAATAAGCTTTATGTCTCCATAGCCCACAGACGAGCAAAGGTTACTTGAATATTCACATTCACCAGAAAATTACTAATACCGTTGCGTTAAGGGAATAACATAATTGACTCATCTTTGTAATTGTTCTGTGAGGTAGTACAGTTATTGCTAAAGTGATGATGATAACAACAAAACAATTGGCCGCTCAAAATTTGGGTTGACCCTGCCTACGCCATTGATCTGAGTATCTGTCTCTCTCCTGCCATACAATTTGCTGGTATCCATGTTGTCTTTGTCCTGCCTTCTTTTTTCAACCATCTGGTGTCCATATGCAGCCATGTCACAGCTATCCCTGAATTATTTGTGGCACCTCGCCGTAGCAGATGTCCAATGTCCTTTCATCTTTTCTCCTTTTGTTGTGTTTGTCGGTACGATTTTCGCCCTGAGTTAGGAAACCAAGCTAGTTAATTGTTTGCGTGTAAGTTTCATTAGCTCAACAAAGTATTTAAACTGGATAACAAGTTTCATCTACCAACTGTGTTTCATGCCAATATTCAAGAAGAAATCGCGGACCCATCTCTTGTAGCCCTTCCCCCACTCAACTCTGTCTTGCTCTGGATAAATCCTTCCAATATATCAATCACATCGCTACAACCTTTTCTACAAGAGCAAAAACAATACATTTTGGGATTAATGATCTACCATTTCCCTATTTCTGACCACGAAATAGTAGAAAAGCAACATTCCTTAAGACTCGTTGTGTTGAAATGAAAACAAAATGTCCCACAAAGGAAATTCAGATGATATCAATTGTCCCATTTTACACTTGGCAGAATTTCTTTAAAAGGCTGTGTTGCACTTATGTGTGTCGTGTGTGTGACAGTACAATACTTTATTCATAAAGAGGACTTGCCTAGATCTAGGCCTAACTATTGGTAGTAAGGTAAAGTGTGATGTTAATCCAGACGCGAATCCAGGAATTTCCGAAGGGTGGGGGTGGGGGGGGGGAGGGGGGGGGGGGAGGGGGCAGATCAATTCTGACTAACTTTTTTGTTCTGTTAGGTTTGATGCAGAAATTAAGGACGTTATTCTTTTCACATTCTGGCTCTAGACTTATGTACTGTAGATGAATGGGAACTTTGAGCAAAAAGAGACTAAGTGCGGAGGGTATATGTGGCCTAAAAGTGTGTGTGTGTGGGGGGGGGGAGTTGAACCCCCGCGCGCACCACCTGAATTCCCGCCTGTTATCTTCTACAGTAGACTTTCTACACCAGTTAATTAATGTCGCATACAAATCATACAAATTCTTGCACGGAATCAGATTCCTCACAGTTCCGTTTGTTTTTTGCCCACTACATTAGAAAACAAAAATCTCTGACCACCACCTGAATTCCCACCTGTAATCTTCTACAGTAGACCTTCTACACTAGTTAATCAATGTCGCATACAAATCATACAAATTCTTGCACGGAATCAGATTCCTCACAATTCCGTTTGTTTTTTGCCCACTACATTACAAGACAAACATCTCTGACCACCACACTAATCCTGTAGTTTTTCAGCAACATCGTGGAGGCCGAGTGGGCAATTGAAGAGATGAAGAAACATAAAAAGCCAGTCGCTTGCACACTAGCGGTGGGACCATTGGGCGATATTAATGGAGTGGACGCTGGAGAGTGTGCACTTCGAATGGCGAGAGCAGGTAATCAAACCTCTTTATCGAACGTGGTGGAAAGACAGGCCCGTGCTTTTCCCCTCCCACTCAACACACACCCACGCACATACAGCGTCTGTACACCTATTAACTGGCGGAAGGGGAATTGCAAATTTGACGAATCGATTCAGGGATAAAAGTTTTGCTTCACAGAAAAAAAAGATGTAGTGTACAAAAATGAAAGAAACTATTGCCACCAACACACTTTGCCATAATCATTGTACCAAAATTTCATGACAATCAGCCAAAATGTATCGAAAATTAAATTGGGCAAAACTATCTCACCTAGAAGTTATAAAAAACCTCAATAAAGTTAGCAGATTTTCTCATTCAGATAATACCATCACTGAGTTTTTACTTTTTGGCTCCCGTCATCAGCTAGCAAAATTAAGTATTTCAGAGATCTGTTATTTGGGCATTGCCTTATCGCCCCGTATGTACACTGGTTACCCTTATATCGCATAATGTATAAACTTCTGCTCACTGTTATCTCATCACCCACATATTTATGTGGGGATGAGATATTGTACTTACTTTGCTGTATAGGCAAATAACTCTCTGTACTTTCTACACTACAATGGTCACTCCCTGTCGGGTGACCTTGATTTTAAGCTATTATGGTATTTTAAGGTACAATAAATGTGAACAATTTCAGATTTTGTTTCAGTAATTAGGGTCAAGGGTAAGAGGTGAAATGTGATATTAGGGGGTAATTATGTACTAATTTGTACATTTGTATGCCATTATAAATTCCAAAGTGCAATACCTATACCAACCTGATGATGTACCATGATACCTTGGTAATGAATTTGTGTCCCGTAGACTCTGGGGTCAAAAGATCAAAGGTTACAGAGCTAGTGACCCCTTTTACCCATTGTTTTGGAATGGTAAGAGTGATCTGAGCGTGGGCGGTGTCATATATTAGGGCAAAATAAATGCCAAAAAAATCAGATGTTTTGGTAGTTAAGGTCAAAGGTCAAATATGCGATATTAGGGGTAATTATGTCTCCAAGGTTTGGAGAGACAAAGGTCACAGGTCAAATAAATCAATTTTTTGGTGGTTGTATCTTTTGAAGGAATTGCTTGGTTACCTTTACAAGTTGAATAGGTGGGTTTAATAGGTGGGGTAATAGGTGGGTTTAATAGATGGGTTTAATAGGTGGGTTCAAAAGGCGGGTCTTAGAGGTGGGTTTGATAGATGGGTTTAATAGGTGGGTTTAATATGTGGGTTCAAAAGGTGGGTTTAATATGTGGGTTTAATTGGTGGGTTTAAAAGGTGGGTTTAATATGTGGGTTTAATAGGTGGGTTTAATTGGTGGGTTTAATAGGTGGGTTTAATTGGTGGGTTTAATAGGTGGGTTTAATAGGTGGGTTTAATATGTGGGTTTAATAGGTGGGTTTAATAGGTGGGTTTATTATGTGGGTTTAATTGGTGGGTTTAATAGGTGGGTTTAATAGGTGGGTTTAATAGGTGGGTTTATTATGTGGGTTTAATTGGTGGGTTTAATAGGTGGGTTTAATAGGTGGGTTTGATAGATGGGTTTAATTGGCGGGTTTAATAGGTGGGTTTAATATGTGGGTTTAATAGGTGAGTTTAATAGGTGGGTTTAATATGTGGGTTTAATTGGCGGGTTTAATAGGTGGGTTTGATATGTGGGTTTAATAGGTGGGTTTAATAGGTGGGTTTGAAGGTGGGTTTAATACGTGGGTTTAATTGGTGGGTTTAATATCTAAAAAAAACATTTAGAATAATTGGAGGTCAAATGTCATGGATCAAAGGTCAAATAAATGCTTTCAATGCAAATTTTGCGGCATTCTAAGCTCAAAACGTATACGATTTATACCGAACCTATGTTTTACTATGATGCCTTGGTAATTAATTTGTGTCCCGTAGACTCTGGGTCAAAAAGTCACAGAGCTATTGACCACTTTTCACCAATTTCCTTTATAGTTATAGAATGGTAAGTATGACGTGAGCATGAATGGTATCATACAGTAGGGTACGATAGATGCGAAAAATTTCAGATGTTCTTTCAGTACTTAGGGTCAAGGGTCAGAGGTCAAATTGATCATTTTAGGTGGTAATTATGTACTAGTTTGTACACTTTTGTGCCAACTGTCACAGAGCTATGGTGGCCCCATTAGCTATTTCCCCCACTATGTTGTATGATTACGGTCATGAGATCAGCAACTCCATGGATTGCTTTCTTGTTTGCATTTATTGTTATTGTCAGATTGTAATTGCGCCATGAGTATCGTAAAGATCGTGCGCATCATACTTTTTGTATATTATTATATCATAACAGTGAATCTAGAAAGACAAGAACTTAATGAATTTTAATTCATGATTTATTACCTCTACTTAAACAAGATATTATTTCCCGAAAAATATTAAGTTTCAACAAACTCGTCTAATGAATTGGTTAGAATATGTGTAGGCCCACTGCTATATGAATGAAGTTTGTTCACAGATTTGGCCGTCTCAGTCAGTTCCCACCCCCTCCATAAAAGGAAGGAGCTGTATCAAGCCCTCTTTTACTTCCCTTTTACTTTCACATACAGGGGCCAATGTAGTTGGTGTAAACTGTCGATTTGGTCCAACAATTTCTCTCGAGACAATAGGAAGAATGAAGGAATGCCTTGACAACGAAAATCTGTCGCCATATTTGATGGTGCAGCCAGTCGGCTGGCATACCCAAGATTTACGGAACATACCTCAAGGATCTTACAAGTTGCCAGAATATCCATTTGGTATATATATAACTTGCTCGATATTTAGGCCTATTTCATTTTTCTAATATACGGATCACGCCATTTAGGATACTTAAAGAATAAGTTTAGTGGTCAAGCAAATCTATCTTATATGAACAAGGACTTCAAAAGAAACAAAATAGTGAAGAAACCATTCAAAACTTAAGACAGATAAGACAGAGCTTTAAACTTGAATATCTCCTTATCGGAAGATATTTGAATGCTTTATTTACCATTTTATTTCTTTGAAAGTCCTCTGTCAAATACGATGGACATGCTTGACCACTGAACCTATTCTTTAATGCAGCAAAACCACAATATACGGTTGGAAATTTTGGGAAAATTGATCAATTATTTACTAACAAATAATTGGAAGACTGCTATTTTAAGATTTGCGGCCATGAAATTCGGAGAAATATCGTCCCCTTTTTTACATAGTGACGAATACACATGTCTAATATATTTGAGTCCAGGTCCTGATGTGGGTCGACTTAAAAAAAAAATCGTTGTATTTACTGATTAGACGAAATTTGAACAACAAAGAGGCTATTTGTCAATGATAGTTATTTGCGTTAAAACAGAGTTGCACATTCGTGACAATTTCAAAACAAAAAAGTTCTTGTTCAGCAATACTTTATGCACAGTCGCCAATGGTGCACCTATAGTGTGCTATAAGTCCAGAAATCGTCGTTATGTATATTTCAATCGCACATGTGTCGATTTCGAGTAATCTCATTAATCAAAACTGGCATGTCACTCTGAAATCGTCATATCAATCTGTCAATCAAAAATCATCAAACATTGTACACGATTTCTTTTAATATGACGAATTCAAACATTCTCATTGGCTAAAACCGTCTTGTCTCTCCCAAGAAATAGAGCATAATTATATTTAGTTTCAGGGTAATAAATCACGGTTTTAGCCAATCAGAATCGACATATGTCGGTTGAAATCGACATATGTTAGTTGAAATCGACATATGTCGGTTGAAATCGACATGTGTCGGTTGAAATCAACATTTGTCGGTTGAAATCAAAATATGGCGATTTCGGGACTTATAGGGTATTACATGTTTACCATGTCAAAAACTGAAACAATCTGAAAATGACGTAAACAAACTCTCTACTCAGAGGAGCACTAGACCGAACGGTGAGGGCACTCGTTTTTATGGATTTCACAGATATATCATCGACAACAGATTGATAAATTTCATGCCTCTATAGCCCACAGACGACGTGAGGGGCTATAATTTGAATATTCATATTACCCAGAAAATTGCTATACCGTTGCGTTCTGGATAAGCATTTGAATTTTGGGGGTCCTTAAAAATGCACCCTCACTTAAGACCCCAGTTTGTATCCACTTCATTGGAATGTTTGAGTTATAATTCAAAATGTATATATTTGTGATATATTTGCACACATTTGAAAAAAATGTAATAATGGGGTCAATTTGAAGGAAGTAAAATGAGTAGAGAATGTTAAATTAACAAATTACACGTTCAAGTTTTTGGTGATCATCTCGAAAGTACGAATAACATAATTGGTAATTTTTTTTTTTTTTTTTGTCGCGACAGCTCTGGAGCCCCGGATGCTGACTCGTATTGATGTGCACAGGTTTGCCCGCGAGGCGTATCAGTTAGGAGTTAGGTACATTGGTGGGTGCTGTGGTTTTGACGCTTATCATATTCGAGCAATCGCCGAAGAGGTAAATTTTGTTTTTGTTTTATTCCTTCTATATTGTATGCACGTAGCTATTAGCCAGTCGTTTTTAGGTGTATGTATGTGGGTGTGTTGGAGGTAGGGGTATGGCAATATATAGCAACAGACGTACCGAAGCGAGGTACACAGTAGGATGGAGTGAAATGTGAGCTACATGAGAATTACGCTCTCAATTCCAATTGTATTAGATTTATTTATTTTTTGAAGGGTCTTTAATTCAAATTCTGAATTATGATTAGGGAATCAAGTAATTAAGTTTAGAACTTAGTGAGGACGGAGACTTCAGAAAAGAAGACAGGTCAAAAAAGTTTGGAACGACGCAAGTCAGGAATATTATAAGCTTTGCCTCTAGAATAATTACAAAATCAGATAAGTTTCTCAATCCTCATGAAAATGAATAATGAATAAATAAGAAAGCGTTGCCCTCTCCTTCTTCTCTATTACACGATATTTAAAGATAATAAATTATTATAATTGTGAATTACAAGCCATTGACCTCGTCATCTGCTACATATGCTGTTTAAGAAGTCCTTTTTCTATTCCTTATATGTAGGGTTCTTATTCTAAGCCATGCATAATGGCGCAGGTCTGTTGTAAAGAAGCTAAAGGAACGCAGTCTCAACTTGGGTACCGCCATGAAAGATATGCGGCCTTACATCAGGGATGTTCGGTTTTCCACATGTTAAAATAGCGAACATCTCAAGGCCACCAAAAATGTACGCATCACTGCCCTTACACTTCATACATACAGTGTACAATTATACAGTGTACAATTATCCATACACTGCACGTACGGAGTTTATTTCGGGAATGGTTTTAGCCGGCACAGCGTGCACATTATTTAAGAATTATTAGTGAGGGCGCTGCAAGTAGCAATGTCGTAGATGTCGGGCACAATATTGGCATGCTGAGCCGTGGTGAATATTTCATGTGCCACCTAGGCACGATGAGTGCTGAAAGAATAAATGACATCAAAGGTCCCGAATTTTAGTCCAAGAAAGTAGTAGTCCAACTGTGACTTTTGATGTCAATGTCCCAAATTGGGGGTGATAGGGTCCTTCACAAAGTTTTATATGAAAAAGTGGCGTCCATAACTGTACCCCTCACCTATACTGTGCAGTGTGCACATCCTAAATCCAAGTAGATCAACAGATCAATGTAAACGAAAATTCACAGCGTTTCATGAAATTTCCACCTGACAGGTGTCTTCATCGTCTCCTAAATTACGACACTGACCTGATAATAATATAGATAATGTCACACGTCCGAAATTTACGTGTCCATAATGAACCAATCGTATACCGGATAATCTTATTCACCAATCAAGACTTGGCCGT
This sequence comes from Chiridota heheva, assembly GCA_020152595.1. Classification (NCBI taxonomy): domain Eukaryota; kingdom Metazoa; phylum Echinodermata; class Holothuroidea; order Apodida; family Chiridotidae; genus Chiridota; species Chiridota heheva. The sequence continues at coordinate 1,207,245 of JAIGNY010003708.1, read as the reverse complement.
CTGTCAGTCTGCACAAATTACCCACCAAGCGTATGGAAGAAATCTTTTTTTACGTGCGTTAGACATGAGGATTATACGCGCGCGCATTACATTTTATTTTATAATTGTTCCACCAGCAACTGCAACTGTTTGGTTGGGTAACAAAGGAAAAATTCCCAGCAGTCGAATGATCAAATTTTGAAGTTATCACGTTCGGCTAAAACCGGTTTGAAAAGGTCGATGGTTTTGGAAAACAAAACAAAGTTTAACCCCAAATCTGTTTTTTTTTAATTTCAGCTTGCACCGGAGAGAGGCTTTTTACCACCTGGAAGCTATGGATCATGGGAAGCTTTGAGGTTAGTTTGAGAAGTCCAATACAAAAAAGGTCAGTTAAACCTACAAGTGTATAATCAGGGATGTATACATTCTAAACAGTTCGCTAGCATGCCTATTAATGGAAACATAAAAATGGGAGCATTGTGCTACATGGAGCCGCCATTTTGTGCTATTTCCCATAATCCTTTGCTATTCTAACGTTAAAGCCTCATGCAATGTTGCATATTTCAAATTTGAAATACGTATGGACAAAATATCTTTGCTAGGGGAAAGTTTAAACTCATGAAAATACCTTCATTACTGTCATGGCTACAACTTTAAACTTTTCCACTCCCATTTGATACGTTCACCACGCCATTATTGAAATTTTAGAAATAATAATAGAGCTAGGTTTTAAGGCGCGAAACGGCCATTTAAAAAATTCAAATGTTTTTCAACACAATGAATTTTAGTATTTCAAGTACATAAATTAGAAACTATGACATTTTATCGCAACTTCTAAACAATATGGCTGCATGACTTCAATATTCTCGTGTATTATAAATGTTGTGTTATAAATAGGCAAGCTGTGTCATCAGTACACCACAACTGATTATCAAAGGCCGTGGACATTGACTTGGTTGTCGATGTTATGTCTGTCCGTACGTCGTACCTGTGTTCTCGTCCGGGTCGTATTAAGCGTTTCGTGATAGCATTGTTACTATCATAACCGAATACGCAGGCTACCACCCCGTCATTGTAATTGTGTGTTTACTCGTCGTCGTCGAGGCAAGCTGCCGGACAGCTAAAAGAATGACAACGGGGGCTCTAATGGATCATATCTGGGAGAGGGGCATTGTCAGAAAGTGCATGTTTTGTCAGAAAACTGGAGAAAGCCATGAAAAATAGATTTAAATTAGTGCAGGGGCAGTAAGACATTGAGCATTGTTTAGATCACATTCGCAGCTGGATGCACTCTTCAATGCTGTGTCTAAATGACAGCAAGACTGAGTTCATCATGTTTGGATCTCACCACCAACTTAAAAAATATCCATGTTACCCCTTCTTTTCAATTTGCTTCTCAAACTTTTAAACCGAGTGATAATGTCCGTGATCTTGGCATTATCTTAGACTCCAATTTTTATATTGGAGCTCATGTAAATAATGTATGCAAATCAGGCTTTTTCCATCTTAGAAGCATCGCTAAAACCAAGAAATATCTCTCGCAACCAGTCCTCACACAACTCATTCTCTGTTTCATCACATCAAGACTTGACTATGGCAACTCTCTTCTTTATGGATGTTCTTCTTCACTCTTGCACAAACTTCAGCTAGTCCAAAACTCAGCTGCCCGGCCTATATCTAATTCCAGACAAACTGAGCACATCACACCTATCTTGAAAGACTTACACTGGCTACCTGTTGAAAAACGTATCATCTTCAAAATTCTCCTTTTTACCTATCGATCTGTTGTTTATTGCACAGCTCCAGTTTATCTCTCCAATCTCATTTCAAAAAAACACCCCGAGTCGCACCCTACGTTCTGGTGACTTTTGTCAACTATTACAGCCGACAACAAGAACACATTTTAGTGATATTTATTTTTCTGCCTCAGCACCCAAGCTTTAGAATTCACTGCCTCGCCATCTGAGATTTTCTCCAACACTGGAATCATTTAAAAGACAACTGAAAACTTATCTTTTTGATCTACATTTTTTGAACAATTAATTTTGTACAGCGCCGAGTACAGATTTTTTTTCTCTCTGGATTTCGGCGCTTGATAACTTTAGTTATTATTATTATTAAGATCATTTGATGTGAAAAGAGGATTCTAAAAGGAACAAAAAATGTTCAATGAACTAATTCAATATCTTAATAACGTTAAGCAGAAGTGTAGAGATCAGGGGGTGGGGGAGGGGGGGACATTGAATTGTTAGTGTAGATTTTTTTT
>JAIGNY010003708.1:995000-1200000 GCA_020152595.1 Chiridota heheva | reverse complement strand
ATGGTCAACATTTATTCAGTTAAGTCCAGTTTCTATCACTCCTGTGGCGGAAAATTCACGTATGATATCACAAACAATTATTAAGAACTGAAGAAGAAAATAACGTGAAACTGTTTTTACTTGAAAAATTAGCTTGAACAATTATTGAACGACGTGATTCTAGGGCCGATGCATAATGTTTATTTATGAAGTGCCAGTGGCGTAATTTACCCAACAGATTGGTGTCTTCAAAGCGGTGTAAATTTAAGTATACCACCTCTCTTCGCCAGGCGGTCAAAATTTTTGAAAAAATCCGATGAAGATTATTGCGCAGCAAGTTTCCCAAGGAATTAAGGCCCGCGTAATCGCGTAAAAAAAAAAATATATATATATATATTTTACAAGCAAGAAATAATGATGACATATAAAATCCTATTTGTTACGCTTTAAATAGTAATCAAGTTATTGTGTAGAAATAACTGGTGCAGTAAGCATAGGTGTAGGAAACAGAGGAGGACACGTGTCCCCCCCCCCCCCTCCTTTTTCCTCTCTTCACACACACACACACTTTTCCAAAAAATGACAAAGGTGCCCATTTCTAAAACTGAAGTGCCATGCACTTTCACTGTACTTGACTGTTTTGGGCTCACTTATTCTATCTACAGATTTGGATGGGTGACATAAAGACTTGGGAAGTGCCCCCAAGAGGTCGTGCCCCCCTCCACTTTTCGGCAGTTTCGTAAACCCCTTGTAGTAAGTCTACTATGTAAATTAGTGCATTCTTAACAATTGTTAGTGTGTTTTAAAGAAAAAAAAATAAACTTTTTTTACTATTTTGATTATTTTTTCTCAAACTTTCTTCAGATGGTAAATTATAATTACCCTTATTTGTTTTACTATTTCCTGAGATGTCCAATGTTTTTTTAATCCATACTAACATAGGAAAGATATGACGGAATACACAAAGACTTTGATCAATCCGAGGATGTGATGTTCCAACTAGTTTTATTTCAGTTGTTTCTACATAAATGAAACATAATTTAGATGAGTTAAATATCTTCTTGAGAAATAACATTTTTGATTGGTTATTCATCATTTTGTTTCTTTTAAATCCTCTTTCATATTGAACTTGCTTGACTCCTTAAGCAATCGTTTAAAGATATGTTGGGTACGGGCTTCACCCTAATACCCTTGACTGTTTAAGTAGTTTAACTTGTGAGAATTAAGTCTAAGATGGCATCCCAAATCACCGCCGCATAATTAGGCCTACCTGGGGGAAAAGATATTGTAGCTTTTGTGCCAGTTTTTCATCAGATTTTATTTGATTGGTTTCTTATTTATTATAACGTTATAGATTTTTGTAACCTTCAACCTGTTACACGTTATGAACTGACATAGTCTCACGATGTGCATACTTCTCTTTTAATCTGTCTCCTTAAAATCCATCATTTTCATCCTTTTTATCCATTCTTTGAAGAAGAGCAATCGATTCTTTCGAAGACCTTTTAACCTTTAACATCATCTTCAATATGAAGGCATTTTCATCATTTTCAACAATTAAAAGTTAGGCCAAACTTCAGCAGCTCTAACATTACTTGAAAACTATTTCAACAGTCTGAACACTTCTTATACTCAATTTAGAATATTACATTATCCGTGATATCCTTACGATAATCTTCCAAAAACTAAAGATGTTGTTTTCACAATTAAGAACAAATGTAGCAGATAATGTTTCACTTGACAGGCAAAAAATTGTTAAATCCCTAATACAGGCTTCATATACACTGATAATTCAAGATCTACTGGGCAGCTGGGTTTCCTTCGGGAGAAAAAGATGCAGATGGTGGCAGAGCCGCTTAGAGGTTCGCGGGGCGCCGGGAGCAAACTGAAAATCTATTCCAAGTCTTACACCGTTTTTGCAATTGTCACCCCCTCCCTCCACCCCACATACTTAGATGCTTGAACGCACATTCCTATCCCTAATCTTTACGGGTCCTTATGACCCGGGCCTAGGGAAAATATCCTCCTTTGAACCCCCCCCCCCCTCTCCTCCCAGCGGTACTGGTGGGTGGAAATAGGGCGAAATTACCTGAATTGTTCTTTCAACAACAAAAAATACCCATGGTTTGTACTTTAAATGAAAAGACTCAAGTTTTAGTGATAACAAATTTGATGTTTAGAAGTATTTTCTCTTGACTTTTGTTAACAATCTGAATTTTGTTAGCTTATTATTAAAGAATATAGCAATGACTTGAGAGCTACAAATATCACAACACAGATTAGCTTTAAAATGTTATATACTTTTCATCGACAAAACTATCACAGTTACTATAGGCCTAATTGAAAATTAAGACACTACTCTTAACCATAGAGTCATTCGATTTTTTTCTCGTCTGTTCTTTAGAATTGTCCATATCGTGGCAACATTCCTAATGCAATGCTGTCAGCAATATCGTTTTCATTGACCAAAAGCATACAGTCATTCAAACGATTTCCATACATGGTATTGGGAAAAGAGTTATTATTCTTCGCAAGGCACTAAATGTTCTTTCGCTCTTATATGTCAGCGGCTCCATCTTTCGACCGTTGACAGGAAAAGCTGATACAGTGTAACAACAGACTTAAAAAGACAATGGTCTCTTGATATCTCCATGGCAAAATACCCGGCAGCACTAATTGTTAATGGGGATTCGGTTCTTTCCTTCTTCTCTAAATTCTATTTTTACATGGCTGAAGGAAACCTGGAGTTCCTTGTGAATTGCTGTGTATGTTTCCTAGGAGAACACTACCGGAAACATTCCAATAAGGCGCTTGGTAACATAAATGGATCCTGACTTCTCGAGGTTCAGTCCCAGTAAGAAATCTCCAAACGTCTCTTTCACAACTTGCAACTTTTCACTAAGCTGAGTGACCATGAAGACGTAACTTTGTGCTCGGAATAAGTTTTAATGTTGGTCATCTCCATCGTATCGGTATCAGGCCTTTTATCTATGATGGTCTCGTATCGGTATCAGGCCTGTCATCTATGATGGTCTCGTATCGGTATCCAGCCTGTCATCTATGATGGTCTCGTATTGGTATCAGGCCTGTCATCTATGATGGTCTCGTATTGGTATATCAGGCCTGTCATCTATGATGGTCTCGTATCGGTATCAGGCCTGTCATCTATGATGGTCTCGTATCGGTATGGTCTCGTATCGGTATCAGGCCTGTCATCTAAGCGCCGTGATAGTCTTCTTTCTATGTTCAGTCGTTTGAAATCTGACTCTGGGCCTATACCTTGAAATCTTGGTAAATATATAGTACGTCCCGATCGATCCGAATGAGATCATAAAAGTCGCAAAATCCTCGTTTATTTTGGGTTTTTGCAAGGCAGATCAGCGCGCTAGAACATCGTGGCTTATCAAGTAAAATGTTATCTTTAGTTCTGCTATAAAATGGCGTGTCAAAGGAAGGCGGATAAGATAACCGCCGACATCTGGCGTACATCCTTATCGCGCGTGCTCTTAGCTTGTTTGTATTCAGGGATTGTTTTGACGGGTTTTGTTTGTCATGTGAGGCTGGTTTTGCCACGCGATTGGCCCGCAGCCTGAAGCTGTTGTCAAATGGTGGCTCTTAGAAAAAGTGCACGACCAAATTCCTTGATTTGATATATAATCCTGTGTGAACATGATATCTATAATCTATCACAAAGATATTTTTCAGTGGGTCTCCCTGATAACAGAAAACATCATATATTAGAATATATCGGACATCTGATTGTTCTTTACATATGAGATCAGATTATGGGAACAAATGTCCTCCTTATCCGATATATTTATGTATATATATATATATATATATATATATATATATATATATATATATATATATATATATATATATATATATATATATATATATATATATATATATATATATATATATATATATATATATATATATATATATATATATATATATATATATATATATATATATATATATATATATATATATATATATATATATATATATATATATATATATATATATATATATATATATATATATATATATATATATATATATATATATATATATATATATATATATATATATATATATATATATATATATATATATATATATATATATATATATATATATATATATATATATATATATATATATATATATATATATATATATATATATATATATATATATATATATATATATATATATATATATATATATATATATAAATAACCTCCGGTTGCTACGCCCATGTATAAGACACTATAAGATTAAACAAAATTACTGATTGCTACTTCTTGCATTCTGATCGACTGTACACGTTAATGATATATTTGTATCAAGATTTTAAGATAGTAAACAATTTATTTAAAACCAAACGAAATGCGGAAATCGATGTTTTTAAATTTTCACTTAACAGGTCAGCAAGAAGGGGATCTTTACTTGGAAAACGGAGCCATTAAAACCGAAGGAATCGTTAAAGTTTTTTACAACGGCCAGTGGTATAAGATTTGTGATGACAACATTAGTATACAAGAGGCTAAAGTAATGTGTAGACAGTTGGGATACACTGGGGTGATAGATGATCACATTGTCGCTAAAAAGCCCGACGGATATCCTTTGCTTATTGACGGTTTTCACTGTAACGGTAGTGAAGCACTTTTGATGCAGTGTGATAACGAATGGAAAGAAAATGAATCATGTTTGTTCAGTTTCGAATACTATATATTGGCATGTAAAGGGGACCAAGGTAAGTTGATGCAACGGAATCATTTCTCAGTTCGTACGGATTGATGTTCGGCGTTTTAGCCTTTCGCAAAATGGTTTGCCTGAGAGAAGGGGTAGTTAGCTCCAACTCTGTTCACAGTTCAAAGTCAACATTGATAACTTCTTTACTAACTCTGGGCGTCTTTGACTTTGTTTATTTTTGTAATATTTGTTTTGTGGTAGTATTGTTAGTTTTGACTTTTTATGGGTTGACAATAGCTTCATAGCCCGCCATTTTTTTTTTGTTATGCTAACATGCAACTTATCCCAGTTTATAAAATGGATTTGTTCATTCCTGAGACATGTTCTATCTTGCAAGATAAAAGGTTAAAAACAAACAAAACTGTGAAGATACTGAGTCAGTATCACCATCCATTCATGAGATATTAAAACTTAAATTTTATTAATGAAACTGGCTATTATGCAAAGTCAGTTTAAAGTCTAGCTACTGCAGAAGAGTGATATCACACTTTAATCATGACTGCAGAAGAGTGAAATCACACTTTAATTATCGTTACAAATTGGTGAAAAAGTATTCCAGCAAACACAAAACGTTTTTATAACATTTTGTGTTGTAATCTTTTAAAATATCAAAATGTGTGATCGCAAAAACATTATTATAATATTTTTCATATAATATTATAGAAAAGTCTTTTCATTATATCATTTTAATGATTAAAAAAAAAGTTGATGTTATAAAACATTTTTACCACCACACAAAATGATATTATAACAACATTTTCACATTTTTGAAAACAAATGTTTTCATGTTGTTTAAACATTACTGTGTTTGCTGGGATGTTGTAATACATCTCATTATATTTAAAACAGACTGTAAGACTGTTTAAGATTTCACCCGTGCTTTCAAATGTGAATGTCTAATTCAACATTGTGATATCGTAGCTGCACTCCCAAGATATTCATTTTTAAATATTTCTATGTCATTAACTGTAATCTTATTCAGAATAATAAGTGCATCAACAGACAGACATAGTATATCATTTTGTAAAGTGGATGTTATACCATATTTCAATAATCAATGTTTTCGAGTTGCAACTATGATATCACACCACTGAATAGCTGCCCCAGACTTCCACGCGGATCCACGCATGGTACTACTGATTACAGATTTACATATCTGAAGCAGTTCTTAAGATTTGAAACTTCTTCTTTTATCGACAGGTAATTATGAAGGCAGTTTACGCCTCTTGGGCGGTAAAGCCGAATTCGAAGGAAAATTGGAGATATATCACATAAACCAATGGTTGTCAGTATGTGACGATGCCTGGTCGATGAGCGAGGCTCGTGTGTATGTCGACAGTTGGGATATTCCGGTGTGGTAGAAGTCAATTGGAATCTCACCCTTGGAGGGGGTAACAAGAATACATCTTTATCACGTGTCAGTTGCTCGGCAGATGAAACATCATTACTTGGTTGCCAGGGTGTGACGTGGGAGGATCAACATTGTGGTGACGGCCATGGTGTTGGAGTCAAATGCTTTGGGAATAATGGTAAATCTTTTACCTCAGCTCATAGGTTCTGTAATATATGTCCCTTTTTCATATGGGGTGGAGATCCGCTGTTCTACCTCTAAACATTTCAGCAAATCATTTTTTTAAATCACATGATTCTTTTTCCAAAATTTTCAACCATAGAAGGGAGTTTCGACCCTTCTCTGTGGCTATGATCCTAACCCTGTTTCATAACAATTCCATCGAATCTGAAACACCCTTCCTTGTAAAACATCGCTAAACATTTCATTTTAGTCCCACATTTAAGCAAGTATTAACTTTTAGCTTTTGTGCAGCTGTCCCACATTTTAAAATTGTATTGCTAATGTGTATGTAACTGACTAAATCTATTCCGAATTAATAGGTATATGTAGAAATTAATTAGTTACTAAATAGATCTATCTCGTATGTTTCACACTTCTCAAAGATATAAGTTTTGGCTAATTGACAACAGATTAAAAAATAAGCACTATATCATGTTATTTTCCACTCAGCACACTCACTGCACTCAGAAACTTAAACAGGCTGAAATTTAAATATGCATGAATTATTCCAGTATTTTCAGGCTGTCCAACAGTCATCAAGAATATTTAAAAGTCACGAATTTTAGCTAGAATGTTATCGATGATATTCAACAGACATGAAGTGATTTGAAAATCAATTTTAAGGGTGATTGTGTATATCAGCAATTGAACACACTTTCATCGCGAGGTTGGACACTTACATTATGCCCATGACATTTTTTCTCATTTTAGCAAGCGAAACGTCTGGCATTTCCATTTACACTTGTTAGTACTTTTTCGGACTGCCATGATATCTAGCAGGAGCCAGGCATCGGCACTGAAATTTCAATCAATTTGACATCTTGAACAATTATTTTATGTTTTACCAATTTCGGTTTTCAAAAAGGAATGGGAAAACTTAAACGCAATCATATACTATTAGCCTTTGCTCCTGTCAAGCTTTAAACAAACAGCTTCACCCAAAGTGACAAATATACTTTTGCCTTACCAGATGAAGCACTTGGGGGTATCCTCGTTTTGAAACTGTTTTTCTTGACACGTTTTAGAATCATCACTATTTTAATTAGTTACAATGACAAACAAAAAAACTCTAAATAAAATGTAAGACTCTTACCTTCCTTCCCCTCCCTTTCACTACGCTTAGTATCTGTCTGTTTTGCTATTTGAAGTTTCAATGTATTACATACTAAACCCCAAGGTGTAGCTATGGGAGATCACCTCTCCCAAAAATGAGATAGATACAACTCAAAGACTCATAGATTTGCTAAATGGTCCAGAATATGAGACTGTGACCTGTTTAAACAATTTTCAATTTTATTTAGCATCCGAACAGGTAATAGACTGATATTTTGATTTGATATGTATAAGCAACAAGCAACCTTATGTCTCTGCGAAACCCCTCCCCACACTCCACTCTCTCCACCTCCATTCCGATAGGTGAGTTTTACCCATGAGACATACATAAACATAAACTTTCCCACTTTCACAGAAAGAGCAGATGGTACTCTGAGACTAGTAGGTAGAAATGATTCTTATACGACTGGGAGATTAGAAGTGCAACATGATGGCCAGTGGGGAACAGTTTGCGAATCACCTTGGACCTCGACGAACGCCGACGTTGCCTGCAAACAAATAGGATTCGCCGGAGGAGTCACTAATGCGGAAACTGATAAAGGAGTTGGGTTAATTTGGTTGTCGAATGTCGACTGTGATGGTTCAGAGCATGCGCTCTTAAACTGCAAACACGATGGATGGGATCACTCAAGATGTGTGCATGAAGAAGATGTTGTAATCACGTGTCACAATCCAGAACAAGGTGTGTCTCATGTCACAGTTGTCTAAGGGGTAGACAATAAGTCAACGACGTACCTTTATTTACATTTTTGCTCTTTAGTAAAATTTAGCCGTTTAAACAGTTTAAACACCCATATTTTGATAATTTTGGGGAGAAACAAATACACCTTTAGAAATTTTCCTTCTAAGACCCTCATTTCCCCAATCCAAATGGCTGGCTGCCCCCCTGATGAGGGGAAGAAGTATACCGTCCGAAATCTCTGAAAATACCCCCAAAATTAATACGAATGTTTTCTTCGAATTAAGCAAATAGCAACAAAATGTACCAAAGATTGAGCTATACCTAGTACCCTTCATGATGATAATGATGTGATATTTGCAACAAAAAATAAATGAAAGTTTAATTTAATAAAATTTGTACCGTATTGTTTTATTTATGCAGTCCTTGAGTTTGAAAAATTTAATGTGTTTCTTTAAAAACGATTGAGTCAGAAATTCGAATTTGAAAGTGTGACGTCACACATTAACTTTCTTAGAAATGTTTATGCGTTTTTTGCTATTGTATTTCCTTTATTATACTCTATAAGATGAATATGCGTTAGCTTCACCACATCAGCTATTTTTTATGTAATTTGGCAATATTTTTTATTTTCATGATTTAACGTTAAGGTTCTCTACACCAAACTCGTCTGGTCGGTGGGGTGCAACCAAATCGCGGAAGAGTAGAAATATGGAACAAAGACGGTTACTGGGCAAGTCTACAGAATTCATCGGATGAAATTGTCGGACATTTAATCTGTGCTGAATCAGAGTTCTACACTGTCAGGAGATGGTATAATTCTTCCTATTTAGGGATTGGGCATGGAGAGGGCTGCTTTAGTAAAGTCATGTGCAATGGGAATGAGGAACACTTGGCTAATTGCACGATGGAATGGCAGAAGCTCTGTGATCATGAAAATGACTTGGGAATTGAATGTATCATAACAGGTAAAGTTTTATACTGGATATATAACGTGGTGAGGGAAGTAGTAAGGGTGGGGGCTATGCAGAAATAAACAATTAGAAGTTAGCATGGATATGATGTACAACATAGCTTATTGATATAAACCCAAAAGCCTGGATAGGCTTTCCTTACTATTGACGGAAGAGAGCAACTTGAATGCAAAAATGAAGAAAAAAATTACATCATGACATAAATAAAAAGGACCAGCCCGCTATGGTTAAAACTTATGACGTACAACATAGTTGATATAAACACAAACTGTCACTATTGACGGAAGAGAGCAACTTGAATGCAAGGTCATGTGACCCTCTAGTTTATGAATGTTCCAAACTGTCACGGTGGACAGTTTGAGACCCTTAAAAAATGAAGAAAAAAATTACATTCAAAATACAAGATATAAATAAAAAGGACCAGCCCGCCATTATGATTAAAACTTTGATAAAGAAATTATTCAACTATTCAAACCGTAAATATACTGATATATGGGCAGGTGTATGTATGTTGGCTTATACCTTGATATATTTGTGGAAAAATTAATAAGGCTAATACTCTTTGCACTATTCACAATAAATTAACAACCTTTTCAGACATTGACACCTAAAATGTTGAAAATATCCAAAACGAGAGTGGACGTTTTATAAACGTTTTACTTTTTATTGTGCACGGAGGGGAGAAAGTTGTCGATCACGTGTAGTGAAACTGGAAATTTAGCACATGTATTTCATATATTACGTTCCACGAATATTGAACTTTTTTAACTGAATCGTAAGATGAATGTGTATTATATGTTTTATTTGGTGTCATCTCCTTGTCCATCTCTGCACGCGCATAGAAAGTGTCTTTTTTCTTTTCCCGTTTTTGAATAAGTGATTTTTCGACCCTATTCATTCCTTGTCCATGAAATCGTGTTTCCTTTGTTGTTGTTTTTATAGCAACTTACATCTTGAAGTATCAAAGCCGGAATGCAAATACATATATGCAAAATGTTGTTTGAAGATACTACCATTGTTTTTATTGTATTTATGCATTAACCATTAAACGTAAACGTGATATGAAAAACTAATTTCATACCGTGTATGTAAGTTTGTTATGCTTTCAAACTTAGAACAAGAAGATGCTTCGTGATCGCAAAGGAAGTATAAGGAAATTCGGCAACAAGGAAATAAGCAATTTTCCAAGAAGATGATGAAAATGATGTTTAGGTAGCACTTAGAATAAAATATGAAGGAAAGCTACAATATTTATGTCAGCATGGCAAACTGTGATTTTTCATGAGTGCAAAATTATTGTTATGGTTTTCCGAAATTGTTTTATAGATGCAGCCTATGTGTACAAAGTAACCGCAGTTTCCCTCCATTCCTGAAAAAAGAGTGTTGACCCCATTAACCAAAAAGAAACGTTTGGAAAGCCACCACATATTGAATATTTTGTGTTTCACCGAAAAGGTGTATTGACTGGTGCATGAAGTTGTGATAGCTAGAAGTTACATTAACTTGGTTATCTTAAGATGTGTGGGTTTTTTTAAGTATGAAAATAGCAAAAAACATTAATAGTAATCAATTTCATATCTGGCAATAAGGATGCTTTAGGGGTTCTTGATCTTAGGCGCCATCAAATAGCTGGAGAGGGCCCAAGGATGCTAAAGAATTGGGGGAGGGGAGATGCGCTCGGAAGTTCTGAGCATGGGTCCCTTGTGTTAATTGGCAAATGCGCTCATGTCCGTTACTGTTATATGGTTTCTAAAAAGGATCAATTGATTTGCGTTTTCTTTTGTTGGTGGACTTGATGCTCAACAACGTTTACTTGTTTATCCCATAGAACCAACGACATCAAGCCCATCAACAGGTATGTTGCAGCAGCGTTTTCTTTTCTTTTTCTTCATTTATGGTCACTTCAGCTTGCACTTGATTCCGTGTGACGTCATCCACGAAACAGCTATACAAGAAGCGTTAAAGTCATATTGTGTCAAAATGTCATGTGCCAAATTTAGTGGACGAAAAAAAAGTTAGAACGCCTTTGAACATTGATTTTAATTCCGTGCTCTAATCAGATCCGTTCTTGTCAGTAATATATGGTTCGGAAAAGAGTAAATTAATACAGCTTTTCTACTATTGGCTCATCACTTCTTTTAATGGTTGTCTTGATCCTGAATTACTTTTACTTGTTTGTCCCATAGAACCAACGACATCAAATCCAACAACAGGTATGTTATCACTATTCTAATATGGTCATTTAAGCTTGCAATTGTGTGACGTCATCCACGGGACAGCTATCCATTTGTTCATGTCATATCACGTCATGTGTCAGATAATGCGGACGAAAAATTGTTATGGCGTCATGTTTGAACATTGATTTTATCATAAGCGTACATGCTTTAATTGAATAAACTTATGTCTGTTAGAGAGTGTCGAAAAACGAGTAAATTAATATAGCAGAAGCCTACTGATGTCTTTTGTTGGTGGTTAATGGCCATCTATCGCGATTAAAATGTGGCGGCGTACATTTGATTCCAAAACGGGTCTGATTGGCCTATCACTGTTAAGTGCACGTTGTACATTTGTGTTTTGATTATTCAAAACACACGAATTGAAATCTATTGATCTCGTACGTTAGAGACAAAAACAGGCCTTTAAATTAAAAGTTAAATCAATACTAGAGCAATAAAGGTCCGCTAAGCTGGAGCTTATCCCGGTTTATTTGGCGTATGTCGATGAGAGCACATGACTCCCACTGGACATGACGCCAGTTCATCCAAGGTTACTGTTCCCCAGCAGTGCTGGTATACTCATTACACAGCTGAATATCCTGGAACAAGCAGGGTGAAGTATCTTGCTCAAGGACAGAATGCAAAATATCGCGGCGGAAATCGAGCCAGGCATCTTTCGCATAGCAGCATGACTTCTTACCCATTGACACTTGGTGGACTTGACCCTGAATAACTCTTACTTTTTGTCCAATAGAACCAACGACAGCAAATCCAACAACTGGTATGTAACCGCTATTTCTAATAGATAATTTCATTATCAGATGGTAAATATTATTGATGATCATGCATGCAAATACAATTCCGGAAGCCAATTTACCCAAAACCTTTTCTTCATAAATAAGGAAATAATGGCTTCAAGTTCTTATGAGCCAAATTTGTGAATGCTAAAGTCCCGGAAACCATTTGAATTTTTTAATGATTTTTAACTCGTATTATTAATTGAGTATTTCTAACAATTTAAGATATAGAAATACCCTTTTTCGCAGAAACCACTCTGACAGATACGTCTAAAGGTGAGTTTTATAACCTATAGCATTTTCTTTCCATGTTACAGAAATCAGCACTACGATAATGACTTCGTCGGGTAAGTTTCGAACTATTACAAATTGTCACTGATGAGCAAAGAAATATGAACTGCTGAACATTGACTCAATCCGCCGGTTGTGCATGGCATATACATGTGAATCAATATATTTGTGAATCAATATATCTTATTCGAGCAATTTGATTGGCCAAAATGTCTACCCTGTCTCTTGTATTTTAAAGCTGTAACAACTGATTTTTTTTCTTGACATTTTCAGGAATCGACACGCCAAAGATAACTAACTTTGATGTATAAGTTGAACATATATACCTCATGGAAAATGTAGGCCTGGAAGAGATTCCCAGACAAGATCTATCAATTACAAGATCTTTAAATCAAAATTAAAGCACAAAATAGCTTTAACCATGGGTGTAGCAAGGGTAGCATGGGGTCGTGCGGGTATTACAAATTTGATTAAGTATATTTTTCATTAACAATTTGTTATCATTAAAATCGTTGTAACATGTGCCATATTGTAAAATATCAAATAAGTATAATCACTGATATTTCCTTACTGTTTTTAATTTTAGGAATTGACACGACAAAGAGAACTAGCCTACATCAGGTAAATACAGGGACTTTTGTTTTCTATTACTTTAACAGTTCGGCAGCATGCCTATTAATGGGAACATCAGGGAAGCTGCCATTTTGTGATATTTCCCATGATCCTTATGCAATGTTACAATTTCAAAATTGAAATACGTCTGGGAAAATATCTTTGCTTGGGGAAAATTAAAAACCCATCAACATACCTTCATTACTGTCATGGCTAAAACTTTTGCATTCCTATTTGATATATTCACCACGTCGTTTTCAAAGTATTAGAAATAATAGACAATAGATCTGGGCATTTTGGCGCGAAGCAGCCATTTTGAAAATTCAAATGTTTTTCAACACAAAGATTTTTAATATTTCAAGTACATAAATTAGAAACTATGACAATTTATCGCAACATCTAAACAATATCGCTGCATGCCTTTTATATTCTCGTTTGTTGTTAATGGTCCTATTAATAGGCATGCTGCCGGACCATTTGATGTACTAGATTGTTTGTAATGATCCTCCCGCGATTGGGAACTTGAAAACAACCTCATATTAGGCAGGTTAGGTCAACAACGCCAAGATGGCAATGACAGTTTATGAACTTTGAGTCAACACCGGATTTTTTTCCTTGCCATTTTCAAGAAGTGATCCGAGAACCATAAAGGACGTTAAAACCATACCGTTTGGACCGCCATACAAAGTCCCGGCGGACGGTGAGCGCCACCCTGTTATTGGCCACTTTTCCCAAAGGCTGGGTGGGGAGAATGTAGGATGCAGAAGACCAACTTCTTCGCTTGTGTCAACGTATTGTTCTGCATGATATCTGTTGAAAATCAAAAGGTTGTCGGGGAATGTTCCCAGACAACATCAATCAATTCCCCAATTTTTAAATCAAACAGAAAAATATTGTGCACACAGAAGTTGACTGGATGTAAGGTTATTACTTTAAAACGTGATGGATTTAGATCAACGTCACCAAAATAACGTCACTAGTTTGTAACAGGTTTAGTATAGTGACTATTATAATTTTACTATTTACGTTTCGAGCAGGCTTTCTGGAACGAATTTTACTCCTTAAAAAATCATATTTTGTTGTTTAGTGGGACATTTTACACGCGTGTAACTTAAAACTGGTAAAACATTATTTTTGAATGTATATGTTGTATAAAACGAAAAACCTTTCACGAGGCTTAGAGCCCAGGCTGACATGCTTTCTTAACTTTACTTATGTATATTTGTCTCGAATTGACGAACTTGTAGCTTTCTAAATTTCTTTCTTCAATTTAAGAGTTATGATATTTTTCTTCTGATGGTGTATACGTGTGTTCTAATTTCATCATTTTGGTAATTTCGCACAGATCGTACTCCTTATTCTTTGGATCTTTTGCCATGGAGGATTGCTACGATATCATTAGTAGTCACACTTGTTTGCCTTGGTATGCTGATATTTGGAGTAAAAAGTATTCTTCGAAAAACTCCTGAAAGCGACGACGTTGACGAAAACGAAGCTAATCTATAGTTGCATAAGCAGATAAGCTTACCGAGCATCTGATGCAAAATATTTGAAGTTAAGTAGGCGCGGCGCCAGGATTTCCCAGACGGCGTGGGATAGCCTACTAGGCGGAGTACAAAAAGCTTCACTGTATCACCTGCCAGTCACGTGCAGCACTCACCTCCTCCGTCATCACTTGTTCCTATGTCTCCACCAACTTTGGCCTACACGAAGCTACTCCTCCCCACTGCATGACGCCATTCACGTGACCACGGAAGAGGGATGGGTTGGAGACCATCACATTTTCAGAGATAACGTAATGAATGTTCCTTGTACCCCACCCTACCCGTCTTGCCCACATGTTTAGGATAAAGATGTCGAAAGTCACGGTTGGGCCCCAAGTCTTTGGACACTGGTCACGCTATTGCATGCTTTCCCTAAAAAAAGCATCTTCTGGATCTGGATCTAGATAAATATTTCAAGTTTTTCATTTTTTTTTCTTCTTTTCATTTTGCTCGTCAGGACCTCGAGGATACTAATATAATATGCAGTTTAGCCCACCACTTCCATGATTTTTAAAAAATGGTGTACCAAATGAAGTGACTGGTATATGGGTATTTTGTGTCGTCAATTGGTGTGCTGTTGCATTGGTGACACTTTATCCTTCCTATATAATTGACGAATACATTTGACACAAATCTTGCAGATAGGTTTGAATTCTTGCCATACTTTGTAGTCTAAAATTCTTGTCAACATTTTTGTATACAAAAACGTTATTTGTTGGTTCATTAAGATTTGTACTTTTTTGTGAAACTGTTGTCATGATGGGAAATTTATCATAATGTATTAATTAAATTCTGGCAGATTTAAATTTGTGATATATGTGTAAATGTGTGGTACACAACTGGGCCATTGAGAAATATCCCTTTTCTAATTTAAGTTGATACCAAAATAATTAAGGTTTTCAAGCATAAAAACACAAAAACGTCAAACAAACAAATGAAAAATAGAATTTTATTATGAATCTTTTGTCAAATGTAACCTTGTAAGAACATAACAGTAAAGTATTCAAAATTCCTATATAGTGGGGTCCCAGCCTAGGGGGCGAATTTTCCGGACGCAATACGACTTTAATTATTTTGAATTTGAGAGCCATAATGAAGCTAAGATTTAGTATAAATTTACAACGACTTTCATTTTTTAGGGGCAAATTAATTTTTGATTATTGAATTTTTTTGTCTGGTGAGGTCTGTGGGATGAAGCTCCGGAAGCCTAGACAGACGAATTATATCAATTTAGAGCCAGTGATTGTGCAATTTTACATTACACAGGGTCAAGAACTCATCAATTTTGTTGAATTTCTTCCTTTTTTAAGGCGGGAGGGGGAAAGGGAGGGAGGGGGGGCCTGAAATGATTATACTTTCGCCACTCAAATTTCTGAGATGAGAGAGTGAGATTGCACCCCACTCTCCCCATGATCTGCGTATATACCCCATCACACTCACGCCAGATGCAATGGATGGCTTCTATTATTCTATAAGCCCATGCACCTAAAAGTAGTCGTGACCCGCTTAGCAAGCTTCAAACGTAAACTACCATGTAAAGTATAGGCGTTCCAAAAGTAATCTTATTCGTATATACATATACATCAATTTTACTTATGAGTTTTAAATATAATTTATATTGCACAAACTGTACAATGCCTGGCGTCTTAATCAATTAGTTATTCAGGTGATATCTCGTTTTACCGGTCGTTCTTCATATTTGTCATCGTCTGGATGATATGGAACAGGGTCGATCATGAGATCAGGAAGTCCGGTTTTCTGTGATTTCCGCTTTCGTAAAACGAATAGTATCAAAGAGGATACAAATAGACAGACAACCACAACACAAGCGATGGAAATGCCAACGATCCCTCCCGAAGATAGTCCCGGCAAGTCGCACTCTGTTTAAGAAATAATGATGAAAAAGGATAAGACCTAACACCTCAAAACTCATACAAGGTATAGCACTGTAGCAGGGGCATAGGAAGGGCAAGAACCCCAACAATATCCGGGTTACAAGCGGGGAAATGCACTAGTCAGGAAAACATAAATTTTCGGGAAATCTTAAATGTTCGGAAATTTCCTTCATTTCCGTGAAATTCTTTACAATTTTCGGAATTTAAAAACAGTACCGCCGACAAGGTGTATACAGGGGTAAGGAGGAGTTTCCAACGGGTCCGGCGTCCTAGTGGGTTTGAAGAACCAGGTAGTAGGGTTCATGTAATGAATCCCTCTTTTCAAAACCCTGGATTTATCGTTGTTTAAACAGCTAATTACATGGCTTATCAAAATAGCTTGTGTTTACAAGAATTCCGCGGTCCCGCATTGGCTCTCAGCGGCCCTGCTTGCAAGCTATGCTCGCAGTCTAGCAATATCACTTTTGATTCCGCAACCAATATATTTTTTTCATACATTTATTTAGGTGCCATGCCGCCATTGCAAAAAAACACGGTTTTGGATCGACTGCTTAGAACTACATTTAAAGCTCAATATTTTGTGGATGTGTTTACAAGAAATCAAACTTTGACCTTACCTATAGTCGGTGACTGAAATTTGTTTGTTGGTTCTGCAATTAAAGAAAATGTATTATATTATTTAGAATTTACAACACTACATAGTTCATGTATACATGCATTCAAAACAAACAGGTCTGGAGATAACTTGAACCAGTTGAGATGGCAGGGTGCACATGTTCATTCCTCCTTTATACTTTATACCCTTATTTGAAATTCTACCACTTATACTTTAGAACAAACATCTTCGTGTACAATTTGAAGAGCAGAAATGTTAATGATGAATTCTGGAAACAAATAGGCTATGCATGTATTACAAGCTCTTCGGCAAAAGAAGTCCATACGGACCACTTTAACGAACGCTTAAAAGGTCTATGGGCTAAATGGCGTGGAGAGGCGTTATGACCTAAATTGCGCGGCTTTTGGAATAAGTTTGGAGACTCTGAACGTTACAAAAACTTCCTCAAAGGTCGGTAAGGTTGTTATTATTTTACAGCTTTGCTTTTTCAAGCTTCAATATACAGATGTAATGCTAATTAATTATGCATACCAGTGGCATAGCTAGACTTTGCAGGAGGGAAAAACATTGAAGAAAATCCGAATCCAATTTCTCCATAGAACCAAACCCCATTCAATATCAGTTTAAGGGCAGAGAAGCGTGCAAAGTACTGAGGGGGTGGGGGAACTAATGAAGTTGGGTAACATGTGGGTTTGAACAATACATTCTCGAAAACTAGCGTGATATTTCAACTTGAATAAATTTGCATTATTTATCTAATTCATTTTATTTATTATTTTGTATGTATAAAATGTTCAAAATACTTTCATCTAAAGTTATTGGGGCTATACAGACCCCGGTTCCGCCACCCTGCATAAGTCAAGGTATTTTACCAATAAAGTAAATGCACTTTCCTACCTGTTGAGGGACTGGTGGTTGTCAGTTGTACTTCCGAACAGATCACTCCGGCATCCCTCTCATGGGGACAGTTTCCGATATACCATGGTCCTGATGAGCAATCCAAAAGACTACGCTCACTTCCGATGCAATTAAGGTTTGCCAGAAGAACTGGACCTGTGCCTTTCCCAAAATACGCACGGTACTTCACGTCACGGACATCTACATACCCCAGCTCTTTACACACTACGAGGGCGTCCTTTCTGTCCCAACCATAATCACACACGGTACCCCACACGTCATCGATAAACACTTCCACACGACCCGAAAGAGTGTCTTGACCTTCTGACAGACGTATGGTTTGAGCTCCTGAAATTCAAATACCAAAACAAATTAAAGTATTCGTCTTCTTAATCTTTAAACATACATACGGGTCGGGTTGGGACGGTCAATCTGTCCCTCGGTCTGCCATAACGGAAAAACACATCAACGAACGTTCAAGAATCTCAGAATCATGGCAGGTTACAGAAATTTCCAAGACAGTAGACAAATTCTTGGGTGTGTGAAGTTGGTTGCTAGTTCCTAATTCCTAGTTTCTTATTCGTAATTTCCCGTTCCTAGTTCCTTATTCGTAATTTACAATTTCTAGTTTCAATGTACAGAAATAGTCCTTATTCGTAATTTCCACTTTTTAGTTCCTTTTTCTGTTACTCGTAATTTCTATTTCATAGCTTTTAGATATGACTGCAGAAAGATTATGGAACTATAAAATGAGTCGGAAAATGGACTAAATATCGAAATACATCTGTTTGGCATCAGGAAAATTGGCTATAGCTGCAGAACAGGGCCGTATAACCTCCAACACGGCCCGGCACTATTGCATTGCCGCGACACTAGTTCAATCAACGGGCCTTACTATGTCAACCTATCACGCCTTCGGCAATCAAAGCCTGTTGTGGCAGTTTTAGCGATGCCGTGGCATATAGGCCACTACGGCCATGTGCAGAAATTGTGCCGATTAACACGAATCAGGAACCAGAAACTGAAAATTACGCATAAGGAATTAGGAACTGGAAATTACAAATAAGGAACTGGAAATTACGAATAAGGAAGTGGAAACTAGGAGCCAATTTCACCCCCCCCCCCCCCATCCACCCCCCGCCCCCAAACGATTGTTGGGAAATGACAATTGCATGTATAGTGTGTTATACAGTTCTATATGCGTTCTTCAAGGAGCAATGTTGAGAGAATGACAGGCAAAAACGACAACATATTGCTGGAAAAAGAGGAGTGTGTCGTGTAACATGGATGACATTCTGACATTACATGTTGAAGGCGTAAAGCAGACAACTTTCACAAAAATTATCCATGAAGGGATTATGTGGAGGTGTCACGAGCATTGACGTAGCCCGGATTTCTCACTAGGGAGGCCTAATCATTGAGATTTGTGTCTTTCACCAATATGGGGAAGGGGTCTAAGGAGAGGGTTTTTTCTTTCTCTATTATCATTTTTGGATTTTGATGGGGCCTACGCCCCTTCACGCCAATGGCCAGACCTTCGCTTTATGGACGTCCAATCGAAAGTCACGGTGTGGAACGCACACCGCCATCTAGTACACACTATTTTACGATGACCATAAACGCCACTGGGAGAGTTCTTGTGCGGAAAATTCGCCCTGTTATTGGAGCCTATTGCTGGCGTTGAATGATAAGAGGGTCGTGTGCAAATTCATAGCAACCTTTGTCAGAATTCTTGGTTCTGCATGGGAAAAACAAATCATCCACTCTTTTTTTTTTATTTTGATAAGAAACTAATGACAAAAATTCAATTAAAAGTAAAACTTGAAAGTAATTTGTCCCTCCAAAACTTCCAAATCATATGGAAACTGATAAGTAATCTTATTTACTTTTCATTTTACTCAGGCTTTTACTCAGGCCCTCGTGTAAAATATGCAGATTGGCTAACGAACCTTAAATTTTAAAATAACCCACCAGTACTATGTTAAAAAGGCATGGCGTTTGGGCCCGTGTATGGCAAAATTGTTTTTTGTGACCATGCAGGAATTTACATATCTACATTGATACTGCTCGGGGTCCCCTAATTTTCCCGACCAAATCCTTTTCACACCTTCGGTAGGCTACACCACGGCGGGCACCACGGAATCCTCCGAGTCCCATCACCTTTCCACTCTACCCTATTTTTACTAAGCATCCTTCTTTGGGCGTTAACTGAATGGATTCGGACAAAAATCAGCCAAGGGAAGTAAAGATAACACAAAAAAGTATAGTTTACCTGCAGTATGGAGTACCGAAGCATAAACAAAATGAAGAAGCACGCCAATACTGTAATAAGATAGATAGCTGCTACCTTGATGAACCCAAATATACATCCTGATTTAAACCAGTATCCATACAATATGTTGTATAGGATTTGCACCACCGACGGAACTTGTGAAGACTTTAAGATTTTATATCGAATATTTTCCCCAGTCAGTACTTTCAGTCAGTACATGTTTTAACTGCTTCAAGAAATCAAGTATCGGTAAACAACCGGCTAGTCAACAACAAAGTACAAACGGAAATAATGGTAATTTGTGCTCCGGTGCTGGAATTCAACAGTTCAACAAAGCCCGAATTGATTAGTCATGCTGTTCAGATTTTAGTGATAGTATTTGATTCACGGTGCTTATCGGTGCTACTCTACAAAATATATTTGCTGTAAACTTGTGAATGGGAAAAATATATATACAGATCGTGAGAAGTTATTCAAATGGAACCGTATACTTGCTAGAGCATGTAAGAACACCACCGGCAGCACATGCATAATAAATATAGTGAAAAGCGGCAATGGGTAACCTATCAAGAGCCCCTCCCCCTTCCTTTATTTTTCCCCTCAAAAAAAAAAAGAGAGAAGTTAATCTGGTCAATAAATCTCCTTTAATTTTTGAAAAATCTTCTTTAATTTTCGGAAAACCTACTGCAATTTTAGTGAAGTTTCTTCATTTTCGGGAAGTTTTCTTCATCAAAATTCTTCATTTTTGGAAAATTTCCTACAATTTTTGGATTTTTTTCTAAATTGGCGGGAAACGTTTCCAAGCTTTCCAATAATTTTACGCAATATTTGATGAATTTTCACCTCCCAACGGTGCTGAATCCTATTATAGGGGGATGTTTGCCTCCTTCACCCCTCTGCCCTGCCACCGCTTCCTACAATTTAGTGTTGAGAAAGGTTTTTCTTAATTCAGGTAGTAGGCGGGTTAATATATATACCATCAGACCCCTAACAATTTATAAAAAACAGTCTGTCAACATTTTGAGGCCTTATGGCTGTTGTGAGTGACAGAAAGATAAAAAAGTATATTAAAATCTGACAACTGGAAGTGGGTTAAAAGTGGGTAACATCCAAGATGGCCGCCACAGACCCTGAAAATCTGATAAACGGCTGCAACTTTCTTAATATTTGTGATAGAACAATAATTTCCGGTTGTACTCTATGGTTTTCAGGGTCAGGTAGCTCATTTATGTAGAAACAATTATAAACTGACCACCAGAAATTGGTTAAAACTGGGTCAAATCCAAGATGGCTGTCGCAGACGCAAGCCCGCGACCCTCAAAATAGGGTAAATGGCTGTAACTTCCGTAATACTTGTGATAGAACAATATTTGTTTTCTACTTCATAGTTTTATTGGTCAAAAACCTCATTTATGTAGAAATAATTATAACCTGACCACCAGAAATTGGTTAAAACTGTGTAAAATCCAAGATGGCTGCCGCAGATGCTGGCTCGCGACCCTTAAAATAGATTAAACGGCTGTAACTTCCTTAATATTTGTGATAGAACAATATTTTTTTCTACTTCATAGTTTTAATGATCAAAAAACTCATTTCTGTAGATATAATTAGAGCCTGACTCCCAGAAGTGGGTTAAAACTGGGTGAAATCCAAGATGGCTGCCGCAGACGTTGACCAGCGACCCCCAAAATAGGGTAAACTTTTATTCACTTTATTTGCAACACAATTCATTAAACATTCAGAACATATTTACCGTAGAAGAAAGTACAAATTAATATATAATACAGGAAAGAAAATGACATACAGATTGTTGATCACAAGAAAAGGTTGAGAAGACTCTACAGAAAGTTTAGAAAACTTGTTAAACGCAAGTCCCCGGACATGACTTCAAAATATTAGAGACATGTAACTATATATAAATATATACAGTAACAAGAAAACAAATTATATCAAAAAGGATACATTATGAAAAAAGAGAAAGAGAGAGAAGAGAAAAAAACTACCAAACAACCGACCATACCCTAAATCCTGCCACTATCCTACCCCAACCCTATTCCCTACCCCAGCCTATACCACAACCCCATCCCCTACCCCAACCCATGCTCCTACCTACCCCTTAAACTCCCACCCTAATCAGATTCCTAAAACACATGCATGCGGGTGTGATAATGGGTTTAAGGTTACTGTCTATATGTAGCTACTAAACTTGTTTTAAGACGATTTTTGACAGAAATGGAAGACACTGGAGTTTGTAATGAGTTATCTAGAGAATTCCAGAGTAAAGCACCAGCATAATGGATATGATGATGAGATAAGGTGAGTCTACAAAGAGGTGTATTGAGATTATTCCTATACCTTGTACTTACAAAATGAATGCTTTTCCCACTGGTGAAGAAAACGTCAAAACATTTTGGAAGAGTTTTTTTGTTATGTTTAAATACGAAAGTGGCAATCTGCAGTTTGTTAATGTCTGAATGTAGAGATGTTAAGAGCGTTCAATAAAGCGAATAAAGGAGGAGTATGGCAAAGACGGTGATTGTTGCTTAGAAAACGTATACTTCTTTTTTGAAGAGTAACGAGTCTTTTCAGGCGGGAGGGGTAATTGTTTGCCCAAGCAATGTTACAATAAGACAGAAACAGGAGTATAATGACATTATACATTTTAAGAAGGGCTTTCTCGGGAAGTTAAAATCTTAAGCGTTTGAGTATAACAACTCCCTTGAAAACTTTTTTACAAATAAAATCAATGTGAGTTTGCCATGTTAGACGGTTATCAATATAAACACCTAAAAATTTAGCAAAAGGAGAGAAAGTTTTACTTTCATTACCTAAATGAATTTTACAGAGATTATTTGCAAGGGTTTTATTGGGCGAGGTGAACATAACAAAACATGTCTTTTTAATGTATAAGGATAATTTATTTACTTGGAACCAATGGGAAATTTTCTTAAATTCATCTTGGACTACAGTGCATATTTTAGCTGGATCTTTTCCCGAATAGAAAAGGTTGGTATCATCTGCATATCAAATTATTGAGAGTTCGGTGGACGATCTATGGAGGTCATTAATGTAAATTATAAAATGAAGTGGGCCCAATATTTATCCCTGGGGTACCCCACAGTTTATTTCCATATCTGAATTGTGATCATCTAATTCGCTTACGATCTAACGTGTCAAAGGGTTTAGATAAATCTAAAAATGCACCATTAACAAAATACTTATTTCCAAAAGCATCAGAAAGCTTATCCGTTGAATAGAGTAAGGCTTGAGAAGTTGACTTGCCCGGTAAAAAAAAGAAGAAAATGGCCATCATATATAATATCGTTATCATTTAGAAAATTCATTAGTCTATCGAAAACTAGTTTCTCAAGAATTCGAGAAAAACATGGCAAAACAAATATTGGTCAGTCGTTGGAAAGAATACTAGGATAACCTAAAAATTGGAGATATACGGGCTATTTTCAATCTCTTTAAAACCTTACCCTGTAAAAAACATAAAGTGAATATATAACATAAGGGTCTACTTATTGAAGATGAAACAGCTTTAACAACTTTGGGTGAAATACTGTCATAACCAGAGGAACAAGCTTTAAGGGAAGCAATTTTCTAAAAAACTTCAGTTTCTGAACACGGATTTAAAAACAGCGAATTGCAGGTTGATCAGTGATTTTTTTTTTTTTAAAGGACGAAATGAATTGTCAGGAGAAGATATAGCACGGTGCAAATTTGAACCTATGGAGGTAAAATAGTTGTTAAAGCTGTTTGTATTCTGGTCAGGATCAGTAATTTTCACACCGTCTACATGTATCGCATTCACTTTGGAGTTGTAGATAGTCCCCTTTAACGACTGTAACTTCCTTAATATTTGCAATAAAACAATGAGCTTTGTTCTACTTCATGATTCTATGAATCAAGCAGCTCATTGCTGCAGAAAGAATTGTGATCCGATTCCCGAAAGTGGGTTAAAACTGGGTCAAATCCAACATGGTTGCAACAGCCCTGAACCATGTAAATAGAGTGAACGGCTGTAACTTCCTTAATATTTGTAATAGAACAATATTTTTTGATGTACTCCATGGTTTTAATGGTCAAAAAACTTATTTCTGCAGAAAGAATTATGACCTGAACCCCAAAAGTAGGTTAAAACTGGGTCAAATCCAGCGTGGCTGCCGCGGATTTTGGCCCGGACCCTAAAATTAGGGAAAAAGGTACCTTAATATTTGTGAGTGAACAATATGTTTCGTTCTATTTCATGGTTTTAATGGTCAAGCAGCTCATTACTGTCGAAACAATTGTGACCTGATCCCGAAAGTGGGTAAAAACTTGGTCGAATCCAAGATGGCTGCCACAACCCGGACCCTGAAAATAGAGTAAACGTCTGTAACTTCCTTAATATTTGGGATAAAACAATTATTTTTCTTTCTACTCCGTGATTTTTAAGGGTAAAACAATTAATTGCTTCGAATAGAATTCTGACCTGACCATTCAAATTTTATATCAAAGATGGCTGCCAGTATATAGCTGCCAGCAATAAAAAATAAAGTCACCAGTACGTTACCAATAACTCCCTTTGGATTTGACATAAGGTAATATTGTTTGCTTCGTATGATTGCCATTATTTACCATAAATATGTTGACGAGAGATAATTGCAACAACTCTGAACAGTTTCTTTAAGACTAAACTTTATTTACATAATTCAAAACAATGAATGTCAAGAGCAAACTAAAATATTTAATGAACAATCTCATGCATAGTAAATGTAACCACACACACTTTAATCACGATAGATGTCCTTTAACCACACAGACTTGTCAAATAACATTTATTAAGCCATTTACACATGTTACAGTTAGGCAAAACAGGGCGGCTTACATTTTATTCCAAAACGGGTCTGATTGGCCTATCACTGTAAGTGCACAAACTTTCATTGAGATTAAATTCACACAAAAAAAGGATCGCGAGATTTGATTGGATGTGGACGAAATGCGTGCAAATTACCACAAAAAGACGCCCTCATTTTCCGGTCAAAACTCCTTTAAATCTTTCAGTATAATCTTGGAATATATCATCATAAAACATGTAAATAAAGTTTCAAACTGAAACTGTTTAGAGTTGTTGCAATATCTCTCATCAACATATTGGTGGTCTTCCTGCTCATTGTTAATAAATAAACATATGTGTTATTAATGCATTATTTGGCTCCTGAAACAATGAATAAAAAGTAAATACTGTGGCCTAATTATCTTTCCATGTCAAAAAGTATGGAAGTTATTGGTACCGTACTGATACCTTTACACTTTTGAAGATGCTGGCAGCCATATTAACCGGCATCTTTGATTTACCTGTTTAAGGTTTGAATCGTCAGGTCATAATTCCATTAACAGCAATGAATTCAAAACCATTGATTAGAGACAACATCTATTCTTCTTACCCAAATATTAAGATGTTATAGTCGTTTACCCCTTTTTCAGTTCGGTGGCCATATTGGATGTGAACCAGTTTTAATCCATTCCGTGTCAGGTTAGAATTATATTGATAGCAATGAGTTGCTTGACCTTTAAAATTATGAACAGAACCAACACTCATTGTTCTATCACAAATATTGACGAAGTTACAGCCGTTTACCCTATTTTTAGGGCCCGGCAGCAACAACCATCTTGGATTTAACCCTGTTTTAACCCACTTCAGTGGTCAAGTCATAATTTCATCTACATGATGAGTTCTTTATGATGATCCATAACAGTTAAAACCATACAGCAAAACCAACAATCATTGTTCTATCCTAAACATTATGTTACAGTCGTTTACATGATTTTTAAGGTCGTCGACGGCCATCTTGGATTTAACCCACTTATAACCCACTTCCGAGGGTCAGGTCAGATTTGTATTGGTAGCAATGAGTTGCTTGACCCATAAACCCACAAAGCAAAGACAAAAGTTATTGGTCTTTAAAAATGCTACACTCTAAATGTACTATGGTCAAATTGCTGACCAGAATTTTGAGTTGCAAGTAAATTGACCATACTATGGTCGATATATAATGTTTCAAACGCGCGCGTACAACTTAAAAAAGGAAGGGGTAAAAACAGATACAAAAACCACCATGCGAGTTGGTTATAAGAGGCGGTAATTGATAATTATCATATTAATGAAAATCTGGGAACCTCCTATTTTAAAAGGTTTATAATAAAGTGATTGATCATTATATAATATATACAATACTATGAACTTACCTAAATTAACTTAAACTTCCTAAAACCTTGACGAAATAGCATTTTGTGTCAAAATGTTCTGCGAAATATTTTCTCCGTCCATTAATACTGCTTTTCCACCGCGTATAAAATGACACCCTGCGTATTCGTACGTTTACTCGTAACGCGCAATTAACACAATTAAACGGTAGGAAAGAAAAACTATTCACGGGCGCTCATGATGGTCTATTCACTACGGGCGAAAATATTTGAAATTAAGTCGCGTGCATGATTGATTTACAAATGGAATATCATCTCAATTTTTTGTTGTTGGTTACTCCAAACTTCTTGTTGCTTTCTCCATGCTGGTTATGCATAAGAACTAAGTATAAGGAGGCCAAATACACCCAAAAACCTTAACAGTACTGGTTTAAGTTTAATACGTTAAAGGATTAGTTTAGTGGTCAAATATGTTTATCTTATATGAAAGAGGACTTAAAAGGAAACAAAATGGTAAAGAAAGCATTCAAAAATCTTATTCCGTTAAGGAGATATTTAGGTTTAAATTCATATTTTGTCCTGCGATTTTGTGGCTTAAAAACCATGGGATATGTCAAAAAAGTAGTAAACCTGAATCTAGGGAGGGTATTCATAATACCACCTGAAGAAAGTTTAAGGAAAAATAATTTAAATAGTAAAAAATAAAGTAAACTTTCTATAAAATACATAAAGACTTTGAGGAATCTGAGGCTGTGACATCACAACTATTCTGATTTTAATCGTTTCTACAGAAATGATACCAAACTGTAAACTTGAACATCTCCTTAACGGAATAAGATTTTGCAATGCTTTCTTCACCATTTTGTTTCTTTTAAAGTCCTCTTTCATATAAGATAGACATGCTTGACCACTGAACTAATCCTTTAATATCTCCTTCATGGATAAGTTTTCTGAATGCTTTCTTCGCCATTTTGTTTCTTTTAACTGTCCTCTTTCATATAAGATAGACATGCTTAACCACTGAACTAATCCTTTAATATCTTCCCTATGGAATAAGATATCTGAATGCTTTCTTTGCCAATTTGTTTCTTTTAAAGTCCTCTTTTATATAAGATGGACATGCTTGACCACTAAATCAATCCTTTAAGTTCTAGTTATTAGAAGTGCGGTACGTGTAATGACACCCGTGAGGCTTTTTCTGTGATTTGGGATTTTCTTTCCCTTGCCCAAACACACTCGTTACAAACAGGCACGACAACTTTATATTCTACAGTCCGCCAGTTCTATCACAAGCTCTTGTCAGTTTGTGGTCGAAGGAAGAATAATTTTTCTTTCCGCATTCTGGATTTATGACAGAGTTTTCCACCGCCATATGACATTATTGATTCACCAAGCATTCAGGCCTCCTATAGGCTAGATCAATTTTAAATTATAATTAGCCACTGAAATATATTATTATCGTGAAAATATCAAGATATCTAGACAAAATCTTGTGCCACAATAGATATTAGAGCTGATGCAAGAGGAACAGAGGTGCCTTCTACAGTCGAGTCCACACTCCCGAGCAGGAGATCTCCCAATCGGGAGATTTTTTGTCATTATAACCCACAGTGCATCTTTCCACAAGTCAAATCGCTCTAAAGAAATGAATAATGGTTAAATAGGTTGAAGCCAAAGTCAGGAAAAAATGCATGCGAAATATTTAAATTTTATTGGTCTAACAGAACGATAAAATTATTTTCTCCATTTTCACCAGCGCAAATTTGACTTTCACCAGAGAATTTGAATTTAATCTTTACAAATTGATTTCAATATTTTTTGAAGAGCAGATTTTGATATTTTAATCACCAGCAAAAGCTCAAATTATACAGAAATATTAATTCCAATATAATTTCCAAAGTATACAAGTTTAGGATTACAGAATTTGACAAGCAAAAAAAAATAAAATAACGTCTAAACTTATTAGGAACAATTCAAATTATGGTCACTACGCATGTTTCGATCCCCAATCGGAAGATCTCCTGATCGGGAGCGTGGAACGGACTGTTCTACCAGAAATCGACATGTCACTTCTGCACTTTCCTGCTTCTATATCCAGATATCTGAATATCAGAAGATGATAAGCTGATAAGAATCTGTAAGATTAAAAGATTTGTCACTCAGCATGCTCAGAAGATGAATCCATGAAACGATGTATATACTCTTCCGTATTTCGAAATTGATGTTTTATTTTTAATAGTATGTAATCAAACATTTAAAGTTTTATAAAATTCATTGTTTTGTTGCTTAAAGAAATTGTAAAACCTGATAGATGATTATCAGATAAACAATTATCTTGTCATTTATTGTGCTTAAAGAAATATGATAGATGATTATTAGATAAACAATTTGGTGAAAAAATCATCTTGATAGTCTTACTCCGTCAGAGAGTAATTGCATTTTATAGATTGAGAGTCCGGGAGAGGTCCTATTTTATGGAACCTGTAAAATACCTAAGATAATAGATGTCCTGCAGCCGTTTTGTTCATAAAATTGTACATAAAAATTAAGTCAGAGACCATTGATTCTAATGTTCTGATATTTTCCGAATTTTCCCAAATTTTGTTTAAATGTTAAATTTTAGTGCATTTTCAACGAAAAGTTTCAAATTTTACCATTTTTTGGTCGTTAATGTTCCATTTTTACAAAATCTTGGTCGAATTATTTTGAATTTTCCCGATTTTTGTTGAGTTTTACGCCTAAATGTTTTATTTTGTATTGTACTGGACTTTGGTCTTATATGTTTTAATTTTTCGTGTCTGCAATGTTTATACACAGAAAAGGCCATCAACATTTTGAAATATCAGGTTTTCTAAATCTCTACTTAAGGGGGTGTCTTATAAACTATTCTTCTGTCGAATGTATTGAAATAAGTCTGCGTACCCCTTAAATTCTGCGCCCCAAATTTAAAAGATCATCCGCCGCCCTGTACCATGTAATCAATTGGATAGATTTTTTGGACGACGGTCTATAGCTAATTTTACCTGCTCACTGGCTCACTTACTCACTCGCTCCAGTAACATGCATGGCGTCTACGACCAGACGACGTCATGTGCAAGCACGTGCCTCCATTCTTTTTGGTTTTGCGCGTCATTTTTTCAAGTTCCTTTATCTCAGCATCATTCCTCTGACAAACCCTGGTTTCCATTCCAGCAGAGTTCTGGCCTTCTCCATACAGCCATACGGATAACGTGCCCATACAGCCATACCATCTCAGACGTGACTTCTTCAGGATAATAGATTGCCGGAACTTGACCCATTCTGCCTCTGATTTCCATGTTCCTGGTGTGTTGTACAGTAGTGATACTGAGTAATACTGAGTAATTCGTCGAAGACACCGGGAATCAAAGGCGTGTTTCATAAGTCAGGGTAGTAGCCCATGTCTCTGCTGCATATGGCTGTATGGAGTGTGAATTTGACAAAAACATTGTAGATTATATCTGCCAATTTCATCAGGGTTGCCAAATGCCAAAAAATTGTCTGAAGAATTGATTATTAGGTCATAGATTGCGGAACTAGCAGCCTTGGGGCTAAAAACAACATCTTATAGTATACTGGCTCCCGCATGGATTCAGAACCAAAGATCATGTTAACTTCAACTATTTGGCTTCATCAGTGACCTCTTCATAAACATGGAGGCAAAAGCAGACTAACGTTGTTGTCATTGATTTCAGAGAGGCTTTCGTTTGTTTGTAATGATCCTCCCGCGATTGAGAAGTCAACAACAGCCTCATAACAGGATAACAACGTCAAGTTGACAATACTAGTTTATGAACTTTTGGATCGGGAGTAAATAAACACCGAGTATTCACTCTGCTCTTTTCGAGAAGATATCATCAGAGAACCAGGTATGGTGATGAACACTATCATCGAGACCGCCATCCTCGTTCGATGGATGGTGAGCGCCACCCTTCCATTAACCAATTTCCAATTGGCTGGTTGGGGAGAAGGTGGGATGCAGATGTCCAACTTATGTGCTTGATGTCAACGAATCGTTCTGCATATCTGTGGAAAAATCAAGCGTTAAAACGTTGTTGGAATCGAACCTGCAGGAAACTTTTCATCTTAGTCGTACACCCAACCGATTGAGCCAACTATCCTCCTTCTTTCGTCAAGGTTGAAAAACAAACGGCTGCTAAACAACATTGATTACGCCTACTGTGGAATCATTGTGCACAATAACAGGTGGATCTTCAATTTCCTAAACAAGTCACAGAAAGTTTTTCTTGAAGACTCAAACTTATTAGAGGTAGAGGTCAGCTCAGGTGTCAGCCTTGAGGATCAATCCTAGGATCCTGTCTCTAGACTATTTCGACACCGAAGGGCTGGTACGTGCTGGAGCAACAGTTGGCTGGTTGGCTAACTGTTAGCCCAAAGGATTAACGAGCACCCGACAAATACAGCCCACGTTTTCCCACCTGCCCACGGTACGGCCAACATGAAATGAAACCATTTGTCAACGCTGGCCCGACATAATTGTGCTATCTGGGAGAGAAGTGCCAAGTGTTGGCAGTTTCCCAAAGGACGAGTCTCGAAGAACGTATCCATAAGTTCGTTCTTAATGGTACCGTCTCTATTTTTTCAACCAAGGTCCCACTATTACCTCATTTGACCTCAAATTAATCCGTCACATCTCTAACATATATCAGAAGGCTAACAACAATTTGTGTATCAACCCTCCTGACCTCACAACCTACGACCTACAAGGTATTTGTACGTCCTTCAATAGAGTACTGCAGCGATGTTGGAACCACGTGGCAAGGGGGCCACTGCCAGTGGTGGCGCCAGGCACCAGTAACAAGGGGAGGACAATTGGCCCAAAAAGCTTTGTTGGATCACGCCCTTGATATACGAACTTCAGTAAACTGATTGAATTGTGTCCCTGTCCCAATATCCATGAACAATATAATTATACAATAACCTTTTCAGTAAAGCATGTACCCCGCTAGACAGTTTCTCTTTGGATTTCGACGAATTAAACATTCAATCTTGCCGAGAACTAGGGGGGGTGTCGCAGTCCCCCTCCCGCCCGTGGCGCCGCTATTGGCCACTGCCCTTTGCCCTTTAATAAGAGGTGGACGAGGCAGGATGTGCCCTTTTAAAGGTATATCAAACCTCATTATTAAGAATCAACTTGTTCATTCATGTTTAGAACTATACCCTTAACCTTGCAGGCATTTTACACTTTACTGGAATCAGGGTGGCGGAACCGGGGGACGTGGTCCCACACTTTCCTCAAAAAGTTTAAGTTCGTACCACCCTACAATGGACTTTTTCATACTGAAAAAGCAAGGCATTCACATCTGCCAACCTTTATTTTTCGCATTTATAATTTTATAAAAACTTTAAATAAGTCTTTGCTAGGCACCCCAAATTTCATTTATGGCGCATCTTCAATCAATATATCCATACAGCCCCCTTGTCCACCTTCTTTGCAAAGTTTAAAAAAAGTGCCAGTTTACATTAATGCAATTATATTGTTCTTTTTTAATATTTAAGACGAGTCCCCTTACCATAACTGATTTTTTGTTGACAAATTAAACAAAGTAAAAGTTATTATATGCAAGCTATACCCAGATTTCAACAGTTGAAGCAGCTTTGATTTTTCCTGGGAAAAAAACAATAAGAGCCCTTGCCACTGACTCGTTGAAAACTGACTGTGAACTTGGATTCTGCAGACTTTATTTTAAATCATGTGAAATAGGCTATATAATGATGATATAGGGAGTTCAATACATTTTGCAACTGAGAAAATGATGAAAACCCATTCATTTGTTTTTCACATTGTTTGGGACATTATATATTCCGAATCATGAACAACACAATGTAAATAATTACGACTTTGAGACATGATATATAAATTTCCCAAATCTTGTACATCTTGATAGGAATTTTCTGCATGTCTATCCTTAATATCTTGATCTAATAGTCTAAACTTCACTAATTTTCGTGACTGCAAATTTAGGCGGAAAAGGGAAAACTTCACCGGTAATTTTAAATATTTTTCCAGAAGTTGGGGGCACATTTATTGTTTAGCAAATTATAATGCTTTCGTACCGTGTATATGCTTTCAAGTATATATGTCAGTCGAAACAGTGCCCCTTAAATCATGTGCCCCCAGATTCAAACATCTTCCGCCTTCATAACATGGGTCTTTCTTGGTTCAGATCCTCATTATACACTAAATTTTCGCCCCTTGCCCTAAGTTCCTTCCTACACCCCCGAGTACTGCTGTACTATAACGTGTAACCAATACACGAACGGGTGCATACACCCATGACCGTACGAGCCCATCTTATTCGGGGGAGGGGGCGGTGACTTTTTGCCCGATTCGAAAACATGCAGAGATGAAATTTCTATAAAATCAAAAATAATTCGGGCAAACATGGGGTCTGTCCGTCTATTTATCCATCCGTCCGTTCATCTATCTATCTATCTATCTATCTACCTATCTATCTATTTATCTATCTATCTATCTATTTATCTATCTATCTATCTATCTATCTATCTATCTATCTATCTATCTATCTATCTATCTATCTATCTATCTATCTATCTATCTATCCATCCATCCATCCATCCATCCATCCATTCACCCACCCACCCATTTAATTACCCACCCACCCATGCATCCATATATCCATATATCCATCCATCCATCCATTCATCCATCCATCCATTTATCTATCTATTTATCTATTTTCAAATCGATCTGATCTTTTTCGTACGATGTTACATTTCAAATGTAATGAAACTTGAATTGTATAGGTTTAGTTTATTTATAAACCCAACTGTGTTAAAGAAACTTTTTTAAAAGTATTTTTAAGGAGATAATCATTTAAAGTTTCACTTTAAAACCTGGACAAGGAATACAAAAACATAGACTATAGAACATAAGTTGCTTTAACGGCTAAGGCCACCCCCAATAATTTGTTTGGGGGAAACTATCATTCCCCTTCCCCTCCCCCTCCCCCACACCCACACCCCAATTATGAAGGTCTGACGATTGATTTTAAAAATTAGATTCCCTTCACATCTTTCAAGGGATAAGTTTTGGGAAATTTCCTTCCTTCCTTTATTTTTGAAAAATTGTCTTCAATTTTCTGAAATTGTACGAAACAATCTTCATACCTCCCCCCCCCCCTTCCCTTCATCCCTCCTTATTTCTGATAATTATTTATGATAATCATCTTGGTCATGACTGAAAACAGAAATCATGTAGAACTCGAAAATTACTAAGGACCCATTTTTTATTCTTTTTTATTTACAACTTCAAAAATTAAAAACATTTTTGTCCAACATTTGGAACAATTATAACAATTTTATAACAAAATCTATATTAGTTGTTCTGCTCCTTAAAGTTTCAAACAGTCAGACCCGACCTGATGAATAACCAGGTCGGGTCAGATTTTTCCTCTTTATTTTTTTATTCTGAAAACCTTAGTTGTGGTGGGAGTTAGTGCTGAGTATCATATTAGCAATGGATGAAGTCTTTATTGTGTGGTTATTTTAATTAAGATAAAGTAATCTCACTATTTGCTACAGTAAATTTGTGCTTATGATTTGCTGAACAAATTTTTAAGGAGAAGGACAAGTCATGAAAATGGAAATTTGTTAGATAATGAGTCTTGAAATTGGAAGGATTTAGACCTCCAGAACTCAACTTAAAGGCGCTTCACGAATGAAATTTGGGATATTTACCTTGATGTTTGTATTACTTTCTTCAAACCTCAAAAAGATCAATTATAATAAGGGGACTTCAATATATTTTATAATCTGAAATAACAATTTTTTTTTGCTGTAAAGGGGCACCTTTCAAACTTTACAAAGTAGATGGGGCGGGCACGTCAGTACGTGTATGTCATGACAATGCACCGGGTCCAGATAGGAATTTCTCCCCTTTAAGGCCCATTTCAAAGATGCCCGCTATGAAATTTGTGGTGGCTTGCACACTCCAGAAAAGCCCCTAAAGAGTTATTACAAGTTATAAGCTGGGAATACAAAGGTAGGCAAAAGCGAAGGCTTTTTACGTAGGAAAAAGTCTAATATGTGGGGCTGTTGGGCCCCCAACTTTCTATATAGGGAAAATTGTGAACAATGTATGCACGTTAAAAGCGTGAAATTTTCCAATTTTGGTCTTTTTAGGGCGACATTTGTGCTAATTTCTTGAATGAAAAGGTCAGATATATCTAACCTTTGAAAAAATGCTGTTCAATGTTTGAAACGGCATGTTTTTTTTCTAAAAAGGCACTTGTCTTAGTGGAAGGACACTTGTCTTAGTGGAAGGGCACTTTTCCTCTCTAGAATAGGGCACTTTTCCTCTTTGGAAAAAAACACTTTTGCTCTCTGGAAAAGGGCGCTTTTCAAACTTTTGAGAAAAGTGGGAGGGGGGACACGTGTCCCTGTGCCCCATCCCCTCGCCCCCAGTTCTGCCGCCTACGTAATTATTCCACTTTTGTAACATATTTCCAAGAAAAGATTCCCACAAAGCTTTTTTTTTTCATTAAACGATTACATTAATGTCGAGTTTGTATTTGTGACGTATGTGCACCCGTTCCGAATAAGGGAACGTTGCGAGTTAACATATTTGAATGCTGTCCTTTGCTTTTCAACATTTTTGGGCAAAAGGTGAAAACTTGTCTTTCATGGAATTCTTCAATATAACCTTCATCGCTTATTTAAGACCCCATGTCAATTATTGTCAGAATGGTTGTGTGCATCTTTTCTCTTTTCTCATTTTAGGAAAATCTTCCGCCGCCGATTCAAATCAACACATCGCCGCCCCATTAAACTGCGAAATTAAAATTGAAAATCGCCCCACGTCTGAAAATCCTAAAGGAACTACTAGAAAATGGACTTGTAAGAAAAGAAGTCACCTATGTACCAGCATCCTCACCTCTGCTAGCCCACAAGGCCGCTGCAATAGATCCAGTCTCTTGAATAGCTGACCCTGAACAGACTGTGCCAGGAATTGCCTTCACAGTCAAATTTAAAGGGCTACGAGCACCAGTGCGCCGCCCTCCGCCAATACTGGCGAAACTTCAAGTGCCTTCACACCCACAGTCCCGATAAGACATCGACGACAAACTGCAGGGCGCCCAGCATTGACGACAAGTGAGTTATTTCACTTTATATTTTCATTATAACATGAATTAATATTATTATTCAGTCTGGTTAGGTTAGTACTTCCAATTGGAAGAACAGTTTTGGTCTCCCGATCAGGAGATACATTACAGAAATATACCACAATGCATCTATTTACTGGTGCAACATTATATTGTGGTGATTTCCTTGTTGTTTTCTCTTTAATCAAATTGTATTATCATAGCATTTCAATTAGGATTCGGCATATTCGAGCCTCTTTACTGATTAAGGCAGCAGGCACGTAGCCAGACCTAACGATTTGGGAGGAGGAGAGAAGCGAGGGGAGAGGGAGAAGGGGGACGGGGGGGGGTGGCACATTTGTACGACAGCTCGGATGAAAATATTATACACTCGTTTCGATGTTAACAATGGCACCATTAACCACGTAATTTTTGGATGTTCAATGCTATAAGGTCATAGCTGATTCCATACACAAAAAGTTGGGGAGGAAAAGTAGCGTTGTTCTTTTCATTTTTCGACGTTCCGTCCCGCGCCCTTGCCCATTTTTTATTTTAAAACTTTTTTTAAATCAAAACAATTAAGCAATTATAGAAATACTTTTGTGGTTGGACGGTATTGTGCTCTTGTTGTTTGATTATAAGGCTAGTGGTGGCTTTTTGATTTAGTTTTTTTGAGAAAATATCTTTCGCGCAAAATATTTGATATCAGATATCTCTCAATAAAGGCTTAAACGCAAAGTGTTTATTCTTTGAATCGGTTTGATAAGATATACTTGATTTTGATTTTGATGAAAAGTCACAATTGAAAAAACCAAGATTAAGCATCGTATTAGTGTCTGCATTGTAGACTGCTTCCGCATCCTTGACCTTAATATTTTCTTTTGTAAATCCTTTGAGTTTTAAATGTCTATTATAATTCTTTGAAGCGATACAGCAAATCCTGACCAAACTTTGCCACGCCCCTACAACCAAATGAAGGAATAGACGTTCCCATCATTTTCAGTGACTAAGACTTAGGAAAGAAATTTAAAGAATTACCTACAGATTTTGGGTAGTCTACCCAGTCGACATACATCACAAACTTCACAAGACTTTAAAATCAATCACACTTTGATCAACATAACTCAAAAACTAAAAAATGTTTTTCTTTTATCAAAATTCAAAAACTGATCTGCTCAGATTATAATGCTCTTTCAACCAATAAAGAAATTGTTAAATGTCCACCTTTAAGCAAACCTTTAGCA
Organism: Chiridota heheva; assembly: GCA_020152595.1. Taxonomy (NCBI): domain Eukaryota; kingdom Metazoa; phylum Echinodermata; class Holothuroidea; order Apodida; family Chiridotidae; genus Chiridota; species Chiridota heheva. The sequence continues at coordinate 1,163,196 of JAIGNY010003708.1, read as the reverse complement.
AACTGTTGAATGTATGCGGGCAGAAGTTTTAAAACTATACAATTTGACTTTATATCTATTTTGTATGTCATGTTATAGAAGCACCATGAGAAGGTGAAAGCTCGCATGCAGATGCAGAGCACCATACGATTCAACGCGGTTACACCCGCAGTTCCAGCTGAGGTTGAAAACAATTGCACTCTACTACATCCAGAGTGCGAAAACTAGGAACTGCCAAAAGTTGAATACTCAAACTAATAAGTTTTTTTCTCTAACTACTCTGCTACTGTTTCATAGCTAAGACATCATTGGAGATTCAATCACTTGGTGAAAGCGACGTAGAGCCACAGGAGGGTGGGAGAAGAGAAGAAGGGGGGGGGGGGAAGGCATGAGTTTGGACCTTGATAACGTTATTTCCGACAAAGTGAGGTCCTAATATACAAACAAATATTATCTATATCTTTGTCATCTTCATCTCCAGAAAACCAGGTCTATATTATTTTGTGTAAAAGGAAAAAAAATTAAGCACCAATATTCTGTCCAAGTTTGCTGTTTTGACCAGGTCCAACAGCTGCAATTATCCATTTGACCATAAAAGTCACTTAAATCTACATTTATCTTCTCTACCATTCTTAAATGAAAATGACCCTCTTGAAACAATGATACCCGATGAACGCTTTATTTTCTAATAGTTTAAATGCGACTTAAAGGGACACAACGTTTGCAAGTTTATCAAAAAGCAATTTGATTTTTAGGTTCTTTATATTTCAACCTTTATTTGAATTGCAAAAATTCAACAATAATTAGACATCTCGAAAATGTGAGGATCCGAGGGGAAATTCTTATTTAATTAAATTGTAGATCATATCAATATTTTGTACAATAATTGATAGTAGAATATTATCATTTAAAGATAGGACATTAGGACCTATTATAGAAAGATTTCTTCATAATATATGTTTTTCTTTGAGAAAAGTCATCTATCTTGATTTAAATGTGGCGGCGTACATTTTATTTCAAAACGATTCTGATTGGTCTATCAATGTAAATGCGCATGATACCATTGTGTTTCGTCCAATCAAAACACACGAATTGAAATATATTTACCTCGTACGTTAGAGACGATAACTGGCCTTTAAAATAATGACAAAACTTAACCCTTGTTTTTTTTTTTAAATTGCAAGGTTACAAAGTAATAACACATGCGAACTTCTTATTTGTTATTCGGTTAATCTGTTATTCTTTTGTCAAAAGGTGTCAAACGAGGAACGACAAAAGGACAATTACGAAAGTACCATCAAAGTCTCCTTCCTCACTAATATCACACCTGCATCCAGCAGGACTTTATTAAGAAGCCTCCTGAGTCGGATCGCTAGGAAGAGCCGAACATCCGTGTCACTAGCACCAATCAGCACCATCAGCAACTCCAAACGCCCAATCACTTCGATGACTCACATCATCAAACAACGACCGAAGACAGCCAAATCCAGCAGAGCACAAAGGCCAGCAGACATGCAGCCTCGCCTCGACTTGTAACTTCAACGATGACGATCTGGATTTCTTCTACAAAGACCTGAACTGTCTGGAATCATCGGGTCATTCCATTATGACTGGGGAAGTGACAACGATACCAACACGTCGAAGACCGTTGCAACGAAAGCATCGGTCTCCGATGATAATTTCTTCCTCTAAGTGCAAAAACAGCGCCGGGGAAGTAACTTCAAATTACCCTTCTATCCCACCAATCCCCAATTTTGATTTATCTCTTATTTTTTCATAACGCAGTAATTTCGAAAATAGCATCAATTTTAGTAACTTTATCGTTGCACATGTCTTCATCATTTGTCAGGTTCAAGACGTTTATGTTTTGTTTTTCTCTCTAAGATATAACAATGAAGGCTTCAGCTATACCAACTAACCAAAACACAAAAGTGTAGTTTGTCCAAAAGACTCTTACCTGTTTTGAGTGATTTATCATCGCCGTCAAATTTGTGAAAATCAAATGAATAAAAAGCAACATCATTGTTAATTATGTTTTATGTTAAATGTTAGAAACTTAATGTACGTCAAAATATAGATATGTTAGAACATCATGCCATACGTTTGCTTGGTTAACATTTGAGATCAAAGTATATCATTTGCAAAAAAAAAGTGATTAAAATTGTGACTTCTTCCGCATGTTGAAATATTTCACGAAAAGTGGTTTCAAAGAAGATGCAAAAATAAGCAGCATCGGCTATTAAGAAACTTAGCTATCAGCAACATTTTCTATATGTCAGAATATTTACTTATAATAGCAAACAATGGGAGGAGCAGAAAATACAATTGTTGTGAAAGTTTTCTGAGTATACTACCAATATATTGGTTACTTGAACATGCTTGGTTGGTTACCTCAGTTGCATTTAAAGCTTTAAAGCACGCGTATCGTTTGGTGCCTTGTGAAACTTCATGCTTATCATGGAATCAATTGTTTAGCGAAACGTGTAAATTGTTGCTCAATCCGAGTATAAATTCATGGGAGTAGAGAAAATAAAAAGCCAACGTGCCTCAAGGCAGGCATTCAACATACTCTCTTATAAACAGTCAAATGCAGGCAGGTACATGCATGCTGAAAGTGTTTCACCCCATTGTAAGGTAATTTTTCTAACAAACTTTTCTTCCGTTTTGGCCTTTTATTCGTAGTATTTATTTTTTCACAGAACAGTAAAACATTTACATGTTTGACGCAAACTGAAGTATTGTAAAGAAAATGTCAATCAATCCATTTTATCTCTCTTTCCCAGCCTAATTCCGGGTTTTAATCATTCTCACTCATGCTATACCATAGCATGCTTACCATGCATCGCTAGCTTTGTTGTATCTGCAACTCATTGAAAACTAACCAGTTTCAAAATAACTTAAGTGCAACAAAATTCATTTTGAGTTATTGTCGTCTTATTTAGATGGATTATTTCAATTCACGAACGATTATTTTATCGGGGCATGCACCCCTACTCATTAGTTGTTTTGTTTTTTATATCAAAGAATTTCAAGTTTTACTTCTCGACTGACAACCACACAAAATTGCAGTAAAGTAATATATAAATAATTATATGACAGCATGAGCGAGACTGATGTGTGTTCTAAATGTCGGTATGTAAATGCATACATATTGCAGTTTGGACATCGGGAAAAGTTGATTACATCATACGATATGCTGAAATGAGTTTGATGAATGAAGGATTTAGAGATGGTGTTACAGCCCCTTTTTGTCACTCATTACATAATCAAAGAATCGTTGGCCTGGTCTGATAACAGACACGTGAAGCCGATTATATGTTGAGCAAAATGTAATAAAGCAAATGTTTTGCCTGACATCGGCATGAATATCAAAAATTCGTGATTGGTTACCAAGAAGAGAGAACTACCATGTTTTCTGTAACACCAATCACTCAAAGGGTGATTGCCAAAATAAGTCTTACATTTGCTCAAGATCAGACGTCAGACAATCATAGACAAGAGAAGCCAATTACACATATTCATGCTCTCTCTTTGGTCTTTTTTGTCGAAGGCAATGACGTAGTCTGCATGCGAGGCCATGGTTTGCCTATACCTGTATGTTTTCATTACCACTTCCTCGATTAAGCCTACATGCGTGACAACATATGGCCACTACTCGTGACAACACGGCGTTCTTTTATCTGCATGTTTGCTCTGTCGCTACCTCGACCTAGTCTACATTCGGGACAATCTTTGCCCAATACCGGTAACGATGGCTTGCCTTCACTTGCATTTTTTCATGGTCGTCACTTCGACCAAGTCTGCATTCGGCGCAGCATTTGCCCAACACTAGACAAGTGACAACATGGCTTGACTTTACCTGCATGTTTGTAATGCCGCTACCTCGACCTAGTTTGCATTCGGAAGAACATTTATCTAACACTGGTGACAACACGGCATTCTTTTATCTGCATGTTTGCTTTGTCGCTACCTCAACCTAGTCTGCATTTGGAAAAACATTTAGTCAAGACTAGTGACGACCCGATTTGCCTTCACTTACATGTCTGTACTGTTGCTACCTTGACCTAGTCTTCATTTGACACAGCATTTGCCCAACACTGGTGACGACATGGCTTGACTTAACCTGCTTGTTTGTTGTGCCGCTATATCAAAGCTGCATTTGGGACAACATTTGCCCAACACTAGTGACGACATGGTTTACCTGTACCTGCATGTTTGCATTGTCGCTACATTAATCTACTCTGCATTCGGAACAACATTTTCCCACTACTGGTGACGACATGGCTTGCCTGTATCTTCATGTTTACATTGTTGCCACCTCGACCTTAATCTGTATGCGGGACAACATTTGTCCAACACTGGTGACCAGATGGCACTGTGTATTTGTGTCAAAATTCACCGTCCATCTTCCAATGATGTAAAATCTGAAATATAATGATGAATTTTTCCTGCAGGTTAACAACCACCTTCCAAGATTCATTATATTCTAAAATGTGATTGTTTTTGCAACACACATTTTCTTAGCTTTTCTACATGTCGTTTAGTTAAAAAAGGACACGATATTTTAATATATCTCATTCTCTAAAAGCTAGCGCTTTCTGATTTTACGAAAATACAGCGCTATCAACGCCCTGATTACCACACCATAAATAACTGTTGAATGTCTGTGCTTGGCACACATGCATACCTTATTTACAATCATAAGCCGCTTAAGATATTAAAACATTTTGATGAATGTAGCAAGGAGGTATCTCTTCAGAGTGGTATCTCCTAGGACAAAGGACTACACATTCATAACACGAAGTGAAATCAAGTTTATCAGTAACACTATCACGTTACCATGCAGACATGGTCCTACCTTTCGTCACCTTTGAGGTATTCTTACCACCAAGTGAAATCACTTAGTTCCAGTGACACCATCACGTCACCATGCAGACTTGGTTATACCTTTTCGTCACATTTGAAGGTATTCTTTACATCAAGTGCAATCGACTAGTTCCAGCGACACCATCACGTCACCATACAGATATGGTCCTACCTTTTCGTCATCTTTGAGGTATTCTTAACATCAAGTGAAATCAAATAGTTGCAATGACACCATCACGTTACCATGCAGACTTGGTTTTACCTTTTCGTCATCTTTGAGTTATTCTTACCACCAAGTAAAATCAACTAGTTCTAGTGACACAATCACGCCACCGTGCAGACTTGGTACTACCATTTCGTCACGTTTGAGGTATTCTTAATATCAAGTGAAATCAACCAGTTGCAGTGACACCATCACGTCACTATGCAGACTTGGTCCTACCTTTTCGTTACCTTTGAGGTATTCTTATCATCAAGTCTGCAAGTGAAACCAACCAGTTACAGTGACAACATCACCTCACAATGCAGACTTGGTCCTACCTTTTCGTCACCTTTGAGGTATTCTTAACATCAAGTGAAATCAACTAGTTGCAGTGACACCATCACGTCACCATGCAGACTTGGTCCTACCTTTTCGTTACCTTTGACCTTTGAGGTATTCTTATCATCAAACCAGTCTGCAATCACCTCACAATGCAGACTGAAACCAACCAGTTATCAGTGACAACATCACGTCACCATGCAGACTTGGTCCTACCTTTTCGTTACCTTGGAGGTATTTTAACATCAAGTAAAATCAACTAACTTTAGTTGATAGCATTGTGAGAATTAATTCACATTTGTGTTTGGTTTTGGAATGACAGATCAATGAAGTGGGAGCATGAATTTGTGTTATCCTTACATTTACATGAAATATGCAAACTATGGCTAACATAGAGTTGTCGATTCGTTGTGGCATAAGTGGACTATATCCGGTCGTAGGGCTGTTGTTTTTAAACCTTATACTATTTTTATCATAATTTAATTGTTTCATATTAAACAGTAAAGACTCGATAACCGTGCCAAATCTAAGGGGGTAAAGTATGTGTATGATGGCGGATGCTGTGGCATTGTGGGACCAAACTACATGTTTCTAAGACTGTAAAGTAGGCATGTTTGTAAACTTTACACGGTACCAACGAGTGCGCATGAGCAAGCGTGGCTCACGAAAGACACTTTCAGAAAATTGTTACGGCTGATTGTGGTAAAGAATGTTTTTGACACTTGACTGGAGTCGGCCTAATAGTACTTTTGGTGTTTCTCATACCTTCATCGTATTGCCCGACATTTGTTTCAGTGAAGTATAGAGACTGTAGGGAAATCTTGAAGCTAAAATAGATCCTAGCTTATTACAAGAAAGTTCTCTACCATTCCTTTTCCGACTGGTCACCCACATAGCGTGTATACAATTGCGAAACTAGGAGTTTTGGATCAAATCATCACATTGCAGTACTGCTCTTGGGGTCCTTCAAATATAGATTTTGCTGGCTTCCGTGGGGTTTACCCGCCATATTGTTGCGCCTCTGTGGATATCCCCAAGTTTCAGGTGCTAATGTGTCATCTTTGACCATTGTCTTGATATTTTTCACTATTTTTACGGACAGATCAGCAATGTTTTTGCTGTATAACTTATTATTAATGTTATGTTTAGTCGAGCAAGCACATGGCCGCATATCGGTGTAGGAATTTAACGTGAAAGAATTATTATACTGATACCGCTTTGTCGATGATATGAAACAACAAAGGAATTAAACAACAATATTTTGACCAAAAAATCAAAAGGTTAAACAAAATTAGAAAAAATGAGAATATTAAGTATCTATAATGTACGTTTGACAAAAGATAATTAACTAAATGTTTGTACGTATGTATTCCTTCATTTTATCGTTTCCCGTTCTGTTTTACCGTTGTCTTTGTCATGCATGTCAACAGTGACGTATGCAACGTGTGCAGTGTCGCAAAGTTGAGCCATTTGGGCCCATGAGGAAACTGACAGTTTGGGCCCGTATTAACAACATTGACGTTACTCGGGTCCCCAAAATTGCAAATTTGCTTAGACCTCAGACTCATCTTCTCATTCCACTGTTGCGTCACTGAACGTGTGCTACAAAATAGATATCATATCATCAGGGTGCGCGCCAGGAAAACTTGTACTTTGGATTATAACATCTGGTCATTTTTGTGTAAATTTTCTGGTTTGCTTCGAGAAAAGCGGAGCATAAAGACATCACTCCTTAAAATACGTCGCTGCATAAAGCAACTTTATACGTATACATAAATCTCCCAATTTGCCATTTCACTACATGCAATATTTAAACGACACATTTCATTTAAAATCATCTTTAATCTGTGATGCTCTGGCCCGTCTTTGTAATTCCCGGTATTGTCTTGCAAATAGAACAGCAGATTGTATCACTACTCGATCACTGCAAGAAATCGATCTGATGGCAAACAGGGTGTTTTTCTTTAAAAATAAGCAAAGGCAATACATACATATTTATGCAAGCAATTAAGAATACAATTTGGTCTATAACGTAAACAATCTTTTCATAATATTCCGATCCAATCATAGAGAATAATACATTTGTTCATATATTAAAGTGCAATTATTAAAGTGCAAAGCTATTACTGTCACATTTTACACATATCTGCATATGTATATGAATAATACATTTTGTTTCGAAACAACTTAAATCTTTTCCATATTGTTGGATTTAATTTGTAAATTTCGTAATTTACGAGATCAGAATGACGAAGATTTTGATATTTGGCTTTAATTGGTCGTATACTTATGACACGGTTGACAGGGGCGGGCCGTGCATGTTTTTGTGTGGGGGAGGAGAAGTGTGCTTAAGTATTTACAGACAGACCTTTTCATCAGCTTTAAACCACTTGTTATTGGAGGTAAAATTGGGGAAGTATTAACATAAAACTGAAATTTTTGTGTAATTATTGAAAATTTGCAACATCTTCCAAATGAGCAAAATTGACAAATATTTCCTGAAAATTGAAGAAAATTGCCCGGAATTAAGGAATTTAAAAAAATTGACAATAAATTCCCGACAATTAACAAAATTTCCCCAAATTCAAGAAAATTTCCCGAAAATCAAGTAAATTTCCTGAAGGAGATTTCCTACAAATTGAAGGAGGCTTCCCAATCATCATATCTGATAATTATGACAGTTCCGTTTGATGGAAACTTAATTTACCAGTGTTTTTTTCCCGGTTGTAACCGGGAAAGTTTTTAGGTTCTTGCCCTCCTGAGAGGTCACTCTTCCTACGCCCATGCGTGTGTCACGTCACTTGCGCATTTAAAAGCCCGTACAGTAGGGATGTGGAGATTTCGTAAATATTCACCGCCCCCCCTCCCTCTACCCTCCCAAACAGTCAAAATACCGAAAAGGTCCTAGTTTTGGCACCAAGAGCTGAAGAGTGTCAAGGTGTAAGAAATTGTGTGCAAAATTGTCTCCAATTTCCCAAACTGGACCTTTTTTTTTGCACAAGCAGTGACTTAGCATTAGCGTCTTGCCGTGTTCAATAATTTACCGACTAGACCTGTAGACATAAAATACCGACAGATTTACATATCTACATAAGCAGCGACTTTGCATGAGTGACTTGCAATTGCCGTCTCAAAAAAAAATCTCAAAAATTCTGAAAAATCGGAAAATATTAGATGAAGATCTAGAAATATCAGACAATTTCGTACCCAATGCTAAAAAAAAATAAAAAATCATGTCTTTACCCTACTGCCTACAGTCTAGTCACGCCAATGCGGGGTATACAATTTCCCTAAACCAACACCCAGCTCTGGATTGAAGGAGACATTAATTCTGATATATTCTTATTTCATAATTATGATAGAGGATTAAAATCTAAACCAACTAGTACCAAAAACAACAAACTTAATCCTGTCTCAAGAAATTCAGGTTTGAAGTCGACGCATGGAGGCTCCCATTTTGTTCAATTCTAATTTAAAATCTTGTGCATGATGACACAATTTCCTCATTTTGCCAATAAGGATTATAAGGCATTTCTTTTGTTTGATTAAAGTTCTTATTCCAAAATGATGTGACACACAGTTTTAACAGCATGTTTTAAGGTGAATATTTGATATTTAGGTGATAATTTGATATAAATCCGTATAAGAGAAAAAGAGAACTTATTCAGATAAAACACTCGCCGTTTCTGCATGTTGAGCCAAAATAACCAATGTAAACTTATAACAAATGATTTAATTTATGGGGGAAAACATTTATTGCTCTTTTATCAATGTGTTGAACGTCTCGTCATTGACGCGAGTTGGTTGTTCTCTATATGTTTATTGAGCAAAACTTATTCTGAAAAGCATAATGATTAGAGATGTAATTCCTGTGGGACAGAGGACTTGCCTTCCCTACTAATTGTCCCCCACGGTTTTGAAAAAGAACCTGTCTTCCTACTTTGTGGAGAAAGGTCCCCCCCACCCCTCCTCCCCACCACCAACACATCACGCACTATGTGAAAGAGAATTACGGCCCTGATAATGATCAAGAAAATAGGAGAAAACTCCCCCCCCCTCTTCCCCTTCTGCTCCCGAGAGGATTTGACCTTCCCGGTTGCATACTTTCTACCCGGTTGGGAGGTAAAATTGGGAAATTGTTTTTAAAATAATTGAAATCAGTAAATTAAAGGGAAACTTGGTCAAATTATTCGGAATTGTGGTAAAATTGTGCAACATTTCTCTAAACATTTTTCTTGAAAGCTTATGGAAATTTACCGATAATGAAAAAACTTCCTGAAAATTGAAAAATTGCTCCAAAATGATGAAAATTTCTCAAAAATATTCCGAAAATTGTCTAGAAACGAAACAAATTTCCCGATAATTGGCTAAAAAATTCCCGAAAATTTGCAAAATTTCCCGATAATTCAAGGAAAATCCCAAAAATTGTAAAAAACTATCTGAAAATAAGAGCAAATATCCCGAAAATAAAGGAAATTTTTGCTAAAAGTGAAGATTTTCCGAAAATTGGAAATTTCCCGATTGGTAGCAGTTTAATTTTTCTCTGCTTATTCATTCGGTTGGTAAGAAAGTTCTCATTGTGATAATGTCATTGAAACTTTAATACATCTTTTTTATCACTGCGATATTATATCTAATATTGTTTGGTAGTCGATATGATATAATCAATATATGATAAGAATTAAATCATATAGCTAGTTCTTATATACACATTTATCGTTGCAAGTTTTCAGAAGAGCTTTGGCACTTTTCCCTTCACCCTTGTTCAATGTTGGTGTGCGGTGATTTGGAAGAAAAGGTATGTAGATACAAAAGGTTTGTCTACATTTTTCGGACAGTTGGAGACACAATATTTTTTTGTGTAAATTACACAAAAATGTATATTTTCTTGTATATTAAATTCTCAAGTAATGTAGAGAATTCATGCTCTTTCATATAATATAGGAACATTGTGGGCCAGAAGCGATCCTCCGCAAAATTGCGCCCTCTTTAGGTTGTGTCGCCAAAATTCCCTATTTTTATGCGATTTTTCTGTTCCCAATGGGTGATTGGTGTCAGATTAATGGTTAGAGGGGTTATCAGACCCCCTTTCAAGATAACCATAAACCAGAAGTAAACTTTTACTTCCGGTTTTGGGGTATCCTCAAAATCTGTGGAAGATTTTGTGAACTACCAGTGCCCATATGCCATATGCGACGGCACCTTGACATTTCCGAATTAAAAACGAAAAGAGTGCTGGCTCTGAAACTTGGGGTGTGTAAAGAATATGAACAAAAAAAACATATATAAGTTTTGTAATGACATCACTTTCGGTTTTTTAAAAAAAAACACAGTAAACCTTTGAAACTTCGGGTATAACAAGTTTATATAAAGGGAATGAAATTGACAAAGTTTGGGTTCCCTGTGCAATGGCGGAACTAGGATTTGTAATAAGGGGGTGGCCAGGAAGAGCATGAAGCGATGATTTAAAGTTGCGGAAAGATATTTCTGCGTTAGCGGTAATCTGAGCGCGAGACGCGAAACGTTTGGCGTGGGTTTCAGGGGCCCGCTAAAGTGTCCCGGTGGGTCCAGGGCTTTGCCCCTGCATCTCCTGGAATATTTATTATTTCAGGGTTTAAATTGGCCGCAAAAGGACTCAAAACATGCCCAATGTTCAAACACATTTAACTCTTAAATTGTCAAAAAGCGTGGGATGTATACTTCCCTCCCCCCTCCCACTTCTCCACACACACACATACTTGATTTACGCCCATGGTGACCAAGGTGTGGGGGTTTGAGTAATTATTGAAAGACTAAGCTCTTATCTATAACCGTGGATGTAAGTCCCTGCGTAAAAGGTGAGGATGTATCACTTACGACGAATTTGTTTTATTTCCTGACTAAGCCAGCTCTTTTCTGTTTTGAATATCGTATGTAAGATGGTTTAATCAGCTTATGTTTACGTTTAGCTAGCTCTGCGATCTACCGTGATAACAAGTACGTACTTAATGACACGCACGCATACATGCAAATGGTAATAAGAAGCACTAAATAATAGCACATATATTCTAAGTCTATAAATAAACGTAATTTAACCATTGGTGTTCACTCCACCAGTCCGCACCTAATATGATTTTAATTAATTCACACTAAAAGATATAATTACAAAATTCTTATTACTCAGGAAATATTACATGCGAGGAAGCGTATGAAACTATTGCCTTTTTTTTTCTTTTGGACCGGAAAAGGGGGGTGGTCAGCCACACCCCGCCTCCTGGATCCGCCCATTCTGTGATGTCATCTTAATGGCTCAAAATGGGGTCAAATTTGGTAAAAATTCTAAAAGTTGTGAAAACTGCACGGTGAACATATCAAATGGCAGTGAAAAAGTTTTAGCCATGATAGTAATAAAAGTATTTTTATGATTTTGTAGTTTCCTCAAGCAATGATATTTTTGCCAGATGTATTTCAAATTTAAAATTTGTAATAATAAGGCTTTAACGTTAGGATAGCAAAGGATTATGGGAAATGTCACAAAAATAGCGGCTTTCATGTAGCAAAATGTTCCCATTTATAGGATCATTTATATTCCCAATAATAGGCATGCTGTCGGACTGATAAACGGCATGTCATATTAAGCCTACGTGCTCAGACTCACCAGAAACAAACCCAGAGCAGTATTAAACGCTTGTGCATGCTAGGAAAACCTGAAGTCATCAATACATAAATTTAAAGGAATAGTTCCATATTACAATACAACCTATGGTTTATTAAATTAATAAGGAAAAATCTAGTATTGCAGTTTTAGATGTAGCCTATAATTGCCCAAACGTACCGGTATATGTCCTGGTAGGTAAAAGGATACATTATTGAGAGAATTAGTTTATTGAATTTCCATACAACCCATGGATTATTAAATTAAGGAGAAAAAATTAAAGGCAATTTTAGATATATTATTGCCTAGAAGTACCGGTATGTTTCCTGCGAGCTGACGAGGAAGGAAAAAAAAATATTATTCTAAACAAAATTTATTTTGTGTTAAGATTTTTGGTATTCAACTCTTGAATGGCTTTTTATTGATTTACCGCATAAAGAAAAAGTCAGAATAATCAGCTAATGGTAAAAAGTGGGCTCACTTTATTAGAGCTGAAAGTAATATGAAACAAAGTCATTTTCAAATACAATGGGTTAGGCTGATTACTGAGAAGGTGAAAACATGTCTTTCTTAGATGGTAATGGTTGACAATGACAATGAACATTAAACCACATAATGTGATTTAATTGTCACATTTTCTTACAATTGAATAGATGCAAATTACATAAAACTAATATAAAGACAAATGTGTACAATTTCAAACAGTAAGTATCTAACACATTTAATAAATTGTTTCACTATGATGACAAGATTTCAAACAGTTACCAATATCCTCCTCAATATCTTTTAATATCTGGTTCCTCCTCACATGTCACTTGAGCTTACCAGTCAGTCTATGGAGAGGTTGAATTATTAAATAAAATATGAAACTCATTTACAACATTTAAATTTCATATGAATCAACCATTTTTCCAGCAAATACAGTTCTAGAGCAGATTATGATCCTCCTGAACCCCAATAATTTTCAAAGCAATGTTGACATCAAAAGTAGGCCTTTTACCCCATTCTCCCAACGGGCGGTTGCCAACATTGTACCTGACTCCCGAATCTCAATCTCATATGTAGGATTTTCCTACTGAATGTTGGGGGAAAAGTCAAAAGTGGGAGGAGAGGAGGGAAAATAAGATACAAAAAATCACCATACAAAAGTATACATTTTGAAAAAGGTTGAGGTGGGACAAGTGCCCCATTGCTCCTCATAAATCCTGCCTATGCTCAAACCACATGTGTAGGTGCACGACATGCCCCTCACCTTTCTAAAACTGACAAAAATGCCCATTTTTGATAATGAAATAAAAATTGCCCCTCAAGTACAGTCAAAAAGTGCCCTCACTTGATTTTCTGCTCCTTGCTCCGAGTTTCGTCTGACACCCCTGCACAAACGCTTCCACAAACTCACAAGAAAGGTTGTATGGCTAAAAGTGCAGGTGTATTGTTAATGCCGGAGGTAAGAGAGGGCGGCAGCCTTGTCTCATGGGAGAAATGCGTATAGATCGGATCATCGGACAAAACATTTCTTGGGAGAGGGGGGGGGGGGAGGGGAATGTGGAACAAAGCGATCTCATCGGTGTTCCTTTTCCCCCATAGCGCCGCCACTTTTCTGCAGTGTACTTTGGATAATCATCGTCTGTTGGTTGTTTAGTCTTTGTGTTACTTGCACCAGTGGATTAATGAAGCAAGTTAACTGGCATGTGCTGGAAATTGCGCTTCATAATCCATACGTAATCACAGGAGTTGTTCTGCTTTAGGCAGTTAGGAGTGATGTGTCTTTCACAATTGCCATGCATTGCCGCTGCCCTCACACCATGATGTAAGAAGCTTTCGAGAAGTGGGGGGGGGGGGGCACAACCTCTTAGAGGGCACTTTTCAAGGTATATACATGGGTCCCCAGTATGTAGATATAATCAGTGAGCCCAAAACAACAAAGTAAAAGGGAGCACTTTATTTGAAAGCGGCACTTCACATTGAAAGGGGCATTCCGTTTTGAAAGGGGCACTTTTTTTTGGATGGTGCACTTTAATTGAAAGGGCACTTCATTTTAAAATGGGTAATTCATTTTAAAATGGGCCATTTCATCTTGAAAGGGGAATTTTTGTAATCTTTTTTTACGTGTGCGCACTTGCCCCAGCTCTTGCAACTTAATTTAGGGGCACTTTTCATTCAAAACGGGCACATTTATCATTTTTCAAAACATGGTTCCTATACCTATGCCTCACACCCTCCTCCTCCTGACACAGCCTCGCTGGTATAAGAAACACTCCGTGCACTTCGGTTTTTGAGAGGTGACTCAGCGCGGAACGATGCTATACAGAATGCCGGTCATATGCCGATGTTTTTTTTTTTTTTTATATTTGATTGTTACATTATATCAATAATCGTAAATTCTATTGAGACTGAAGAGATACACGCTATATTTTCCACTGCTACATCAATCCATTATATCATGATTTGATAGGGTTAAAGTCTGTGATTGAAATAGATCACAACAAATATTGCTTTGTCTGGCTGTTCAAACACACTGGCAGCACATGACACTCTTCTACCTATCATGACTATCAGACTATACACTATAGAGACTTAACGGATCTATAAACATGTAGTCCTGCTAAAGTTACAGCAATATTATTTACAGGATTAATGGAGTGTTGGAGAAAGATCAATTTTTGCCTTTCCTTCGCAGCTCTCTTCTTTTGGACATCTTTGTACTCAGGTATGTCTTGTGGCATGTAAGTTTGAAAAGAGAAGTTCTGGGGTCTGCATCTTCGAGATACAGTCTGATATCTAACAGCTACAAAGAACACGTTTTGATTTGCAATGTGCCGAATGGCCCGCTTCCTAATCGACAAGAGGTGTCACGAGAATACATTTTGTAATTAACAACGAAGAAGAGGTGGGGGTGGGGTCTACCGACCATGTTTCTTTCTGATCTGCCATGTTAATGAGCTGGCGCAACCAGAGCGGCAAACTGTAGTCAGATTTAGCGTTTGTTTGTTTGTTTATTCTAGGTTTTTGCAGAAAATAAACTGACTCAGTCAGGATAGGTACACAAATAGGCTGTTTTAGGGGAGATTCCCAAGAAAGTCAATCCGAGGGTCATCAAGTCGCTGAAAAATTTATTAGGTTTAACGAAAACACACAGGTAATTAATTTGATCAGTAATATAGTTTACAAACCATTTGCACAAAATTAAGTATAGGAGCAATAGACCGAAAAGTGAGGGCATAAATCGAATGTATAGCACGCAACGGTATAGCAATTTTCTGGTTTAATATAAATATTCAAGCGACGTTTGCCCTCACGTTTGTGGGCTATGGAAGCATGGAATGTATTAATCTGTTTTGGATATATCTGTGAAATAAAACAAGCTCCCTCACTTTTGGTGTAGCGCTCTTTTAAAGGTATATGAACAGGTAGCAACCACTTCGCATAAATTGATACAAATGCCCTTCATAAACACTCACCACTCACACAAACACTTTTTTTTTTTTATCAAAATCATCTTAAAATGTAAAAATTCCGCCTTATCTTTAGGTCTCTAAACGTATGCTCATAACGTATTGATTTTTTCGTGACGTAAGGGTCAGTCCATCACGTGATCCACTCTGATTAAATGCACACAATGGTATGATATCCTGTACATATTCTTCATTAACATTTTGCCCTTTCCCCAATCGTTTACTCACTCAGTAAATTAAGCATAACTTCTTTTTTAATTTTTTTGTATTACGTTGATCGGTACCATTTTTGTACACTTATTTATACGGATTCTTAATTTTATGTTTTTAGATTATTATTTGCATTATTATTATTATCATTTTCTTACTTAATAATCTGAATTCGCCTCATAAATGAAATACTTTACACGGATACAGATTCCAGAATGATGGACTGTTCCTTATCAGTCAGAATAACTTCATTCTTAGATGTATGATTATATAAATCCCAAATCTTCTTCACTAGAGGATTGAGCCTTAAGGGTGCCCCTGGACTCCACGCTGAAAAGACGCAGCGTTTCGCGCGCGCATTAATGTGCCTCTCAACAAGTCTCGACGACGACGACGAGCTCACACAATTACAATGACGGGGTCGTCGCCTGCGTATTCAGTTATGATAGTACAAATGCTATCCCGAAACGCTTAATACGACCCGGACGAGAACACAGGTACGACGTACGGACAGACATAACTTCGACAATCAAGTCAATGTCCACGGCCTTTGATAGCCAGTCAGTTGTGGTGCACTAGCGTGTCTACCCAACCCAGGCTTAAACCCAGGGCCTCGTGGTCTGTAGACAGGTATGATAGCCGCTACACCACAGTTAGTAGACTAGTCTAGCACCCTGCCCCTTTTTTAAATCAAGCTGGGGGTCTGTACAGTGTACCATACAGTAATACTTATAGTCTAGTCAGCTAGTGTAACGAGTGAAATTGGCCGACCATAATACTGGAACTGAACTTGAATCGATATTTCCTCTTTATCCGAAAGAAAATATCACACAATAATAACATTCGTAATTAGCAAATTTAAGTTTAAGTGATATTCTGATGTCTGATGCAACGAAACTGATGTTTTGATGTAGCCTGCCATTACGGCTGACGGAGTGAAACACTCGGCACAGTGAAAGTTATGCATTGTAGGCACTGGTAAAAACTGTGTCCTTATTCTTACGTTACACCCCTTCTTCTTTTTTTGGGTGGAAATCTAGCCGTTTCTTGGGGCTTAATATATCAAACTAGTATAATTTTTTTAAATGAATTGTCTAATTGGTTGCCGTTCCGAAATTAACATAATTGACTCATGAATATCTGGAGCTTCACATATTGTTGTCTGAGGTGCGCCAAAAGGCTCACATTTGATGTTGGTGTGGAAGCATACATCTATTACGAATTATTATGACAATAATGGCATAACAATCAAATCAGTTGATACCATCATCAAATAAATTGACGAATAAGTTAATACCAAGTTCATGATATAAGTTAATACCTCCATGATATAAGTTGATACCTTTATGATATGAGTTGATACCTCCATGATATAAGTTAATATTTCCATGATATAAGTTGATACCTTCATGATATAAGTTAATACCTTCATGATATAAGTTAATACCTCCATGATATAAGTTGATACCTTCATGATATAAGTTAATACCTTCATGATATAAGTTAATACCTCCATGATATAAGTTGATACCTTAATGATATAAGCTGATACCTCCATGATATAAGTTAATACCTCCATAATATAAGTTAATACCTCCATGATATAAGTTTGATACCTCCATGATATAAGTTGATGCCTTTACCATATAAGTTAATACCTTCATGAAATAAGTTGACACCTCCATCACATGTGATCTCTGGCGTTTCATAATCTACATTTATATATTTAAGTGCTATCAAAGCAAAAAAAAAGTGTTAACATTCAAATGCAATTAAGGCGTCAGCATTGTGTCTAGTGACGCTGTAATATGATTGATCTAGATGAAAAAGAAAGGCCCGGTCTTCATTAAAACAAAAAAATGGTGCCCCTATCAGAGGCGTGGGTAGAGGATGGGTAGGGAGGGGGAGGGAGTAGGGAGAAAATGACCCGTGAGAGGACTTTACCTTCCCGGTTGCATGCTTTCTACTCGGTTGGGAATAAAAATGATTAACATAAAATTGCAAAAGGTAGCTTATTAGAAATGTTTGTAACATTTGGCATTATTTCCCGAAAATTAAATTAAATTTCCCAAGAGTAAAGCAAATTTCCCAAACTTGAAAATAATTCCCCAGAAATGAAGAAACTTTCCGAAAATTGTAGAAGAATTTCCAAACATGGAAGGAGATTTCCCGATTATCCACAAAGTTTGATATCAACTTTATTTAATAGTGCAATTTTCCCGCTTGTTAATAGGAAATTTGGGGGATTCTTGCCTACCCCCCTGACAGGTGACCTTTCCTACGCCCCTGGCCCCCACCAAGACCCACCCACCAAAAACCCACCCATGCACCAAAAACTCACTCATCCAAAATCCACCCACTAACAAAAAAATGAGATATGAGATATATATGCATATATGATATATGTACATTCACAATCAGAACCATTATTTCGACAGCTGAAGGTATCGCTGAAGGAGATATTCGACTCGTCGGTGGTTCCTACCCATGGGAAGGAATAGTTGAGCTGTTCCTAACCAATCAATGGAGCGCAATTTGTGACGTAAGATGGGACATAACCGAAGCCAACGTAGCCTGTCGACAGCTGGGTTATGATGGTGCAATTCGCGCAACGGCAGACAGTTATTTTTACTCCGGAAATGTTACTGAGTTGGCGATAAGTTGTGATGGAGACGAGGAGGCACTTGTAAGTTGTACGTTCAATAACTCTTCCAGTTATTGGTGCTCACATTGGGATGCAGCCGGTGTTATTTGCGACCAAGGGCCCGGTAATTATTCCTATTCATTCCATTGCATAATACTATAAAAAAAAACCTATTACATCGCAATTTATATGAATATCATCGTCGCTGATAGCACACCTTCTACCCTCTGTCCCTCATACCATCCCACCCTCTGTCCCACATTCCATCCTACCCTCTGTCCTACATGCCATATATCACCCTATGTGCCTCGTACCATCCCACCCTCTGTCCCACATTCCATCCTACCCTCTGTCCTACATGCCATATATCACCCTATGTGCCTCGTACCATCCCACCCTCTGTCCCACATTCCATCCTACCCTCTGTCCTACATGCCATATATCACCCTATGTGCCTCATACCATCCCACCCTCTGTCCCACATTCCATCCTACCCTCTGTCCTACATGCCATATATCACCCTATGTGCCTCATGTACCATCCCACCCTCTGTCCCACATTCCATCCTACCCTCTGTCCTACATGCCATATATCACCCTATGTGCCTCATACCATCCCACCCTCTGTCCCACATTCCATCCTACCCTCTGTCCTACATGCCATATATCACCCTATGTGCCTCATACCATCCCACCCTCTGTCCCACATTCCATCCTACCCTCTGTCCTACATGCCATATATCACCCTATGTGCCTCGTACCATCCCACCCTCTGTCCCACATTCCATCCTACCCTCTGTCCTACATGCCATATATCACCCTATGTGCCTCGTACCATCCCACCCTCTGTCCCACATTCCATCCTACCCTCTGTCCTACATGCCATATATCACCCTATGTGCCTCGTACCATCCCATCTTCTTTTCTATATGCAATCCAATTTCTACCTAAAATCCAAATGCCATTCCACCACACGATCCACATGCCATCCAGCCATCACATCTAAATCCAGATGATCAACAAGCTTACAGAGATTCTCAGCAGAGTCGAACTGGGATGCGTTATGGGTCCTGATCTTTGATCCATCAAATAGCCGGAGAGTTTCCAGGGATGCTAAAGTAGAGGGAGGCGAAGGGCCCTCGCAGGATCGGAGCAAGGAGCCCTTGTGCCATTGGCGCAATGATGCTGATGCTCTGTCTTGAAAGTTTGATACCCTGCTCAGTGACCTTTGTCACCACTCCACAATTCAGCTGAGAGTGGTAAGAAAACACACTTCAAATATATAAAAACAGCAAAATGACGCAGCTAAAGCCCTCGGTTAAGGAAGCAGCATGTACTTTGATAAAATCTGTAAAAAACATTTTGACGATGACTTAGTATAACAGATCAATGAAACGTAAATCATTGTTTTTTTTGGTTTTTCTGTTTCATTAGCTCATTGACCTAATTTTACCAACTGTCACAATTAATTTATTTTTCATACTTCAATTGCATAGAATCACCTAGAGCGGATGGTACCATCCGACTGATAAATGGCGACGAGAGCTCAGGGAGGGTTGAAATCTACCACAATAGCCAATGGGGTACCGTATGTGACGATTTCTGGGACGTGAAAGATGGTGCAGTTGTATGTCGTCAGCTTGGGTATCACGCAGTGCAGAGCGTTCAGGCTTCGCAGGTCTTCGGCAAGGGATCGGGGCCAATATGGCTTGACGATATCTTTTGCAATGGAGATGAGTTTTCTTTGCTGGAATGCCAAGGATCTGTCTGGAATATAAGTGACTGCCATCATTACGAAGACGCAGGTGTTGTTTGCGATCGCAACTCCAAACCCAAAGGTTTGTTGCTCCTAGAAATAGAGAAAATAAGAGGCAATATAATAGCTTTGGATTGTTTGAAAACAGACGCTGGTAAACAATTTTAAATAGGTGTAGCATTTTAGATTTTCGGATTATCAAATAATACCAAATTCAATGAAATTTGTCCTGACAGCTTAATATTACAGCTGACAGCTGAATAACACTGCTACTCTCTTTATCTCTAGCCAAGAGGACTAAAATCAATTTATAGACACATAAATAATCACATAGTAATAAATTAATTAACGCGGAATGTGTGACGGTAACGCCCTCACCATTCTATACAAGCTATGACGATGTTTGAAAGTTTGTGTATGATCACAGATATCAGGATATATTTCATACCCCATTAAAGTTTAATAAAAAATTCGAGAAATATGCAAATTTGTGCTGACATCACAATAGCTCTTTATTTTCATGAATAAACCATTGTCTCTTATTGTTTTTTGCCACCTGTGTGAAGGAAAGATACCTACTTTGCAAAGACTTTTTGTCCATAATCTAAAGTTAAATCCATCGGAGCCGTTAGACCCATAAAGCCGGTGACTATCACCGGTTTTTGTGGCATAAGCGGATAAGATCATAATTACCCCCTCCTCTTCCCCACCACCTCCCACACACACAGTCCATCATTGGTTAACTCCCCTGCAGTACTAGTACTCATTCTATAGCTGAGTTTACTGGAGCAAGTATAATAAATTGTTTTGCTAAAGAACACGCAGCGCTCGCGACAGGAACCATACCCAGTGCCTTTTGCATACAAGCATATACTAACCTCTACATCGGCGATTCTTAAAAGGCGGCCAAATCTGGCCCGACAGACAATCCAATCCGGCCCGCGAACAATAGTCATTATATAATGCAATACAGTTTGTAAGATCAATCGAATAATATAGGTAAAAATCGCAAAATACTCCTTTAAAAAAAAAAAAAAATCCCAGGCAGATCAGATCACTAAAACATCGCGGCTTATCAAATAAAATGTTATCTTTAGTTCCGCAATAAATTGGGCTCGCTGCTTGTCAAAGAAAGGCGGGTAAGAAAACCGCCGACATCTGGCGTACATCCTTCTAAGTGCGCACTCTCTCAACTATGTTTGTATTCAGGGATTGTTATGGCGGGTTTTGTTTGCCACATGACACTGGTTTTGCCACGCGATTGGCCCACGGCCTGAAGCTGTTGTAAAATGATGGCCCTTCGAAAAATTTAATTTAAGAACCCTTGCTCCACATTAATGTCATGATCATCATCGGTTTTCCTCAGCCCTTCCTATCACTAGCAATATTGACTATCTGGCTTGGGGATAGCTGGCCACTATCACCTCTCAGTAGGTGTTGAATATCGCTCATATAGGATGTGCGTTGACGTCTTGACCCTGGTCGGTCATGAGGTGGGTAGAATAAAGCATACAGTTCAGCAGGTTTATCCTTTACCATTCGAAGAGTTCTAAAACGGCCAAATTTAAATAGTAAGCATTTTAACATCACATAACTATACTATCTATCATCTCTTTGCTTCTTTGTAAAAACAGGTCGAAAAGGAGATGTAAGACTTGTCGGTGGAACCGATCCTGCCAGAGGCAGGGTAGAGCTTTACATGGACGGTGAAATTAGTGACTGGGTGAGTGTATGTGGCAGTGAATGGGACATCACAGACGCAGAGGTGGTGTGTCGTCAGCTAGGCTTCTCCTCCGCCGAGGCATCTTATAGAGGGTCGTACTTCGGGGAAAGCACATGCATGATGCATGCAGAATACTTCGATTGCTCAGGAAATGAAGAGTCCATTTTCTATTGCTCGTACTTGGTGTATGCATCGTCCCAACCTGGTTGCATTGGTCAATCAGACGCTGGTGTTGTTTGTAACGATGGTAAGTTGATAATGATCTGCTGTTGCACTAGATATAAACAAACTTACAGGACCGTAGAAAATTCCAACTTAAGATAAGGTGGACGTGGCAGATAAATCGGCACCATTCGGAACGTGTCCTCCCCCATTGCCCATTCACTCTAAAAAAAGAATGGTCAATTATCTGACTATTGTACGAGGTCAGCTCAAATTTGTTCCGATCTGACCACAGTGTAGTCATATAGCTCACAGTCATTTAGTCGTACCGCTGACCATCGTACGTGGTCGGATCAGGGAGTTGGTCTAATGCCAACTCCCTGGTCATATCATATACGTATTTTCATTAGTACTAGGCCTATGCGTCATTCAAATTTGACAATACTTATAAATACTATACTTATAATCTACCAAGCCCCTGCAAAAATCTATAATTTGATTCCTTGCATGGTCGCAATTTTGATGCTCAAAAACGAGGTGAACTGAGGATCAAATGTTCCACGAGGGAATTAGAGTAGATTCCCACGGGCAGAGCTTAACAACGCTCAACAATTTACCTAATGCACCAGGCGCGTGAACATCCAAATGTCAATGCATTGGTAATGCACAATTTCGGATTTGAGGCATGTTTGCCCCTCCTAGTTACAGCGTTGCTATGGTGGGTGTGGCTTATTTCCTTAATCGGAGAGGTTAATTGCACCAAGATTCACATTATACATGCATCAAATGTCAAAGCATTTCAACGACACGAAATGTTTAAAACGCAGTGATTTTAAAATGTTGTACTATATATGTATTTGTACTATATATGTATTTTAAACGTAAAACTTCAGATTGTGTGAGTGAGAGGGAGGGTATCATCCTATATGCAAGAAACAGTTTCATGTTTTCAACTTACATTTTGTTGAAGAATTGCGCGGCATAAATTAAGAAGTTTTTCGAAGCTATTTACGTGGGCTTCATTTTTCAGGCGTTCGCCTCTCTGACGGAGAGAAAACCTCCGAAGGAAGAGTTGAAATATTTCACGACGGCCAGTGGGGAACAATTTGTGATGATGGGTGGGACATATTCGATGCCCTGGTAGTTTGCAAATCTCTTGGTTACCCGGATGTGTTGGCAAGGCGACTGGCAGGATACTACGGGTATGGAACTGGACCAATTCTTCTGGACGAGGTGAAATGTAACGGGACTGAGAGTGACATCACGAAATGTTTTAGTCTTGGGTGGTATATTCACGACTGCGAACATTCAGAAGATGCTGGAGTACAATGTCGGCCATTTGATATACAATACGGTAAATATGACCCTTTTTTTAGATTTATAACTCAAATCAATTTTATGATTGATACATTTTGAATATAAGAGGTTGAAAGCATAAAGTAAAACATGTCAGTATGCTAGAGTATCTTAGTTTTTAAATATAAAAACTTTCTGAAATAATGTGACGCTGTATACCATCTGCTCATTCAGTTTGCCAGTCAAAATCTTAAGAAAGTGTCACGATCAAACCGAAAAATCCCCAACGGTAGTATGGCAGTATGGTCATGGAGATATCCTTTGAAAACGTCTGAAGCATGCCAATAAAAAATCAAACATGATTTATGTCTGTGTAAACAGTAGAGTAAAATCTCTACAAGGAAGACATTAACTTGCGTCGAGTAAGATATTATATCAAAAGTTCAAAGCTGTGTGAAAATAGCAACGGTCAAAAAGAGACAGAGAGGGATGCACAGATATTATGGGATGCCATTACAAAAAAATATTTTTTTGCACAAACTTAAACCTCTCTCC
This sequence comes from Chiridota heheva, assembly GCA_020152595.1. Classification (NCBI taxonomy): domain Eukaryota; kingdom Metazoa; phylum Echinodermata; class Holothuroidea; order Apodida; family Chiridotidae; genus Chiridota; species Chiridota heheva. The sequence goes on along the minus strand of JAIGNY010003708.1, from coordinate 1,139,376 downwards.
CGTGGAAAATGGAATAGTTTTCTGCCCCCTCCCTTTCCTCCCTACCCTATATAAATCAGTTTTTTTTTTTTTTTTGAAATTATTTCACTGGTGGGACAATTGTTGGAAGAAAAAAAGCATTGGAATACCTGAATACAAAGAATCCCCAAAGTAGAAACAATGTCACTGGGTTGGTGGGTATTTCTGAGGAGAGACAGATCTTCCCCATTAATTTGAGAAAATAATGACAACAAATTGGATAAAAGTACCCCTTGAAAGTACAAATTTCTAATACACTTTATTTACTTTTTATTTTGCTCGTCAGGCCCTGGTGAAAAATAATATAGGGCCATCAGTCAGTACCACAAATTTTGAAAAAGTGGTGGGTCAAATGAAGTGACCAAATGGCATGTTCCATGGCAACAAGCAATTTCCTCTGGAACAAGAAGGATAGCCACAGTATTGATTTGTTTTACAGAAAATCCGGCGATGACACTGATTCCTCTTTGATTCAAAAACTTCAACTCGTGTTAATGACTTTTTATCTCCCTTCAGCTGTTGAAGGCTCCGTTCTCCTTGTTGGAGGAATGACGGAGCGAGAAGGTCGCGTTGAAATCAAGTACGGAGGTGAGTGGGGGACGGTCTGCAACCACCAATGGAATTACAATGATGCCCGGGTGGTTTGTCGACAACTTGGATACCCTGGCGCAATAAGCGCTGAAGGCGGGAGTTTCTTTGGTTACGGAAAAGGACCCATCCTCCTCGATAACGTTCAGTGCGAAGGGGATGAAAAGACGCTGTCGCATTGCACCAGTCATGGAGGGCAAATTTCAGACTGTCTTCAAAGCAGCGCTGCGGGGGTCTATTGCTTGACAGCAGGTTTGTATACTCACTCTCCATTTTCAGGCGTGATTACGAAGATGGGAGGGTGGAGAGGGAAAGGGGGGAGGGGTAAACTTCCGCCCTCTTTCATTATCATATCTATTGTATGGTAAATGCTTGTGATTTCCCCTTGCCACTCTCGGATGGCAAGTCCACCCTTTCTCTACCACTTTCTGCTAGCAAATCCCGCCCAATCAATAAGAAAATTCTCCCTTCATGAAAAGATGATAATGCCTTAATATGATTATTCATTGCATAAGTCTACAGTCTAAGAGAGTAAAAGTGGAATATTTAGAAGCACGTGATACAATAGCATATTTGGTTACTAAGATTACGGTTTAAACAGTTAAATATAGGCTATAATATTTAAGCAATAACTGAAAGCTTGAAGATTTCTCGATTTGTGAAAAATGCTTTGTGAAAAATGTATATCAGAGCAAAGTAGAGAGCTTCTTGTAATCGCAGATACAAAAATGGGAAGCTAAATCTTTGAATATATAACGATAGTACACCACTAAGAGAAAATGACACCCAACAGAGCTACGCATGCACCCAAGGGAAGGGAGTCGAGAATCGAAACTCAAGAAGGGGAAACTTTCTATGATGACATTTGAGTACAACATGGAGTGGCTTGTACGAAACTGAAGGAAAATTACACTTTTTAGTTACGAAATCTATATATTATTCATAGAGAGGTTCTATATATTATTCTTAGAGAGGGTCTATATATTATTCATAGAGAGGTTCTATATATTATTTATAGAGAGGGTCTATATATTATTTTTAGAGAGGGTCTATATATTATTCATAGAGAGGGTCTATATATTATTCATAGAGAGGTTCTATATATTATTCTTAGAGAGGGTCTATATATTATTCATAGAGAGGTTCTATATATTATTCATAAAGAGGTTCTATATATTATTCTTAGAGGGGTCTATATATTATTCATAGAGAGGGTCTATATTATTCATAGAGAGGTTCTATATATTATTCAAAGAGAGGTTCTATATATTATTCATAGAGAGGTTCTATATATTATTCATAGAGAGGTTCTATATATTATTTATAGAGAGGTTCTATATATTATTCATAAAGATTCTATATATTATTCATAGAGAGGTTCTATATATCATTCATAGAGAGATTCGATAAATTATTCATAGAGAGGTGGTATATATTATTCATAGAAAGGTTATATATACTATTCATAGAGAGGTTCTATATATTATTCATAGAGAGGTTTGATTTATAATTCATAGAGAGGTTCTATATATTATTCATAGAGAGGTTCTATATATTATTCAAAGTTATTTTATTCATAGAGAGGTTCTATATATTATTCATAGGAGGTTCTATATATTATTCATAGAGAGCTTTATATATTATTCATAGAGAGGTTCTATATATTATTCATAGAGAGGTTATATTATTTATAGAAAGGTTATATAATATTCATAGAGAGGTTATATATATTATTCATAGAGAGTTTCTGATATATAATATATAGAGAGTTTCTATATATTATTCATAGAGAGTTTCTATATATCATTCAAAGAGATGTTCGATATATTATTAAAGAGAGGTTCGATATATTATTCATAGAGAGTTTCTGATATATTATTTGTAGAGAGGTTCTATATATTATTCATAGAGAGCTTCGATATATTATTCATAGAGAGGTTCTATATATTATTCATAGAGAGGTCCCATATATTATTCATGGAGAGGTTATGTATATCATTCATAGAGAGGTTATATATATTATTAATAGAGAGGTTCTATATATTATTCATAGAGAGCTTCTATATATTATTCATAGAGAGGTTCTATATATTATTCATAGAGAGGTTCTATATATAATTCATGGAGAGGTTCTATATATTATTCATAAAGAGGTTCTAGGCCTATAAATTATTCATAGAGAGGTTCTATATATTATTCATAGAGAGGTTCTATATATTATTCATAGAATGGTTCTTTATATTATTCATAGAGAGGTTCTATTTATTATCAGTTTGGATGTACCATCATATCTAGAGACGAATAATGATTTTTGTTTTGTCCCCGAATGGCAAATCTTCTCGTCCTATATTTAATCCCTGTGCTCATAGCGCATTACAGAACATAGTTTTAAAAGAATAAAACTACATCCAATTTCCAAGAATAAAAGGCAGAAATACGGAAAAGAGTTGAACACGAAAATGCTATTTTATACACATGCTTGTATACTCTTTAGGTTGTGTGAAGATAAATGAGGGACCGACTGTTCCTGGTGCAAAATGATCAATCTTTCTAGAGTGATGGACCGGCATAAGATAAAACTTGGTTACTTTGTCTCCCCGCAAGGTGAAAGGCAACGGGACCAGATGCCTATATATATCATGTATATGGTGCGCCAAATGTATACCATACATCCTAAAATCGACATATGTAGAATCAAATGGACATATGTCGATTTGATTTTAGATATGCAGGTTTCTCACTGTGTAATTGGAAGAAATTTAACCTTCTGAAGCTATTTGCATACAAACGCCGTATCTCTCCAGGTTTGATTTTACATAGGCCTATGCCGATTTCAGGAGAGATGTGTTTGTTTCCTCCAATTACAGAACGAGAAATCTGCATAGGTAAAGTTAAATCGACATGTGTTGATTTCAGCACTTATGGCGCACTATTGACTCATCGCATCAATGACGTCGACTGTCACGTTGTCGTCGGTGTCCTTGACAATCCCATCCACTACAAAAAAAAATGTATTCGTTGAATTTGACATATACAAAGTGTTGAATTTATAGCTGTTATGTATTTATGAACATCATAATTTGTTTATTTTTTTCAAATTTATCGAAAAGATGAATACAGTCCTAGACTCGCCAACGGCACATCAACAAACGTAGGTCGGGTGGAGATTCAATTCAACGACCAATGGAGGGTACTATGTGGGATTAATTTTGGCACTGAGGAGGCAAACGTTATATGCAAGCAGCTTGGATACACAGAAGCAATACTTATCCATCCGTTTAACAGCATATCTTATACCTTCGGAGAGGCACAAAGTGTGTCAAGATTCAACCATTACTTGGAATGTAATGGTGATGAGTCATTCGTGTCGGGATGCAGCATGGAATATACCACCATGTGTCCCCGTGGGAATAACCTGCCACTTCAATCCAGGTGAGAATATTTTACCACAAGGTTTATTTTGAAATAGTTCCACACCGAGAACCAGTCCCTAAATGAAAAGGGAACTCATTTGAATGTATGATATAGACGCGTCACTGAGGACGTGAACACCCAATGTTACACTTTTTAGGACCCAATTGACGAACCCATATAGTTCCTGAAATATTGCAAGTAAGAGCTGGTATGAAAACGAGGGCTAAAAAGACAATAATGTACCGATTGCTCAAACATAGCTCAGATCATCTGATCATAACTACACTAAGACTAATTTAAACATGGTATCCATTTTGCTGGCGCGTCCCTATATCATAAACGTGACTGCTTTACGAGTTTTCTCAGGCCTTGAGACTATTCAATATTTTCACCGCCGAAGGCGCACTGTAGGTAGATTATCATCCAATAACTAGTCATGGGAAACAGTGACATTTAGATGCACCTATGATGCTTCCACTTCCGGTTTTCTACAAACCATTTGCCTTCAGCAGCTCAGGATCTTTGACGGCGGTAAGATGAAAGTGGTGGCTCCAGAGGGGATCCAAGGGGCCCATTGTTCCATCGTCGGGAAGGCCCGTGGGAGCCATTGTATCCGAATTCGTCGGGGAAGTCGTAATGAAGGAGTTTTATTCCCTGACGAAAAAAAAATCCCTATTTTCCGACGCAATAGATTCGAAAATAGCATTCAGAGTAGCTCGATCTTTAAATAGTTCATTGCCCCGATAAAAAAAATCCTAATCCTAGGAGTTGTTAAGTCACAGCTTCGATTGTGGCGAGCATTAAATGCACATGGTACAGCCAAACTCCCCCACGCCCACCTCAACCCGGCCCACCAATGAAATAGCTGGACCACCCGTCGGGATGTGATGGACCACCTGTGAAGGAAAACCCGGAGTCATCACTTATGATGAGGGATCACTGGCTGTAAAAGTGGTTCTGACTGACTGAGGTAGAGAGATACCTCGTCAATGCGTCCCTTACCTGTTTTGACATAGTAGCGAACATATAAAAAAAATTTTTTTTGACATAGTGACGAATGTGCAATTAACAAAGTTTAATTGCAAATTACTATGATTAGCAAGTATCCGTTTTTTGTGTGCGTTTGCATTATTTATCGATTATTTACAGTTTGAATAATTTATCTGTTTGGTTTGTTGAGATTTAAGGGCACCGCAACAGTCAGACGGCAGCTGCTGAGGTACCTTCTCGTACCAGCAACCAGCATAGTCTGTAATTGACCATCCGTTCCATTATCTTGCAGAGGCAGGAGGTGAGAGCGATAGGGCGATAGTTGTTGGGAATGGTCCTGTCTTTGTTGGGCCAAGGAGCTTCTACACAGCTCCTTGGTTGGGCTTAGGAATGGGGATAATAGTGGCCTCTTTGCATTAGTTGGGGAAAAGTTTTGGAGAACCAAAGCTGGTTGTTAATCTTGAGTAAGATGTCGAGAGAAGTCCAGGGGAGATTTTTGAGGAGGTTATAGTGAATGCCGTCAGTGCCTTGAAAAGACAATCCGGACTTTTGGACGGCCGAGGAGAATGTGAACGGAAGGTTGTAGGTCTCTTGGTTGTTTGACTGGAAGCTGAGTGAGTTTCTTTCAGCCTCAGTTTTCAGGTTACGAAAAGAGTGAGAAACATTCTCATTGTAGGAGGTTTTGGCATAGGTGTTGCTTAGCAGCAGTCTGAGATGTCGTTGAAGTCGGTGATTTTGATTTGCTATGGATGCGATGAGAGATATTGTTGGCAGTACTTTTCCTCTTATACTTACGAATCATGTTTCAGACTTTGACGGGGGAGGTTTGGAGATTAAAGGAGGATGTAAGTTTCCCAGAAAGTCTTGTTTGCTGAGTTTGATTGTTTCCCTCGCTTTGGCTCTGAGAATGCGAAAATTGTCCAGGTTTTGGGGAAAAGGGTGGATTTTAAAGAGACGGAGGGCTTTGTTCTTAAAAAGATTGCTTTTTTGCAATCTGTTAAACCAAGGTTTGAAGTTTTTGGGAGTGGAGGTGGGGATGGAGAAATTGGCGATATCCAGAACTTTGGAGGTGAATAGATTGAAATTGATAGAAAACGAAGAAAATGATTATATCAATTGTAGTAATATGCGTTAAAGATATTTTACACACCCCCGCACTCGATTTAAGCTCATCGTTGTGTATGTGGATAAATTGCTGGTTATATCTTCGTTGGCCTCGAATTTGGGACCTCCAGCATCCCACATTAAGTCTAAACCTTGAAATACGTTCTCTGTCTTAAGCCCCGACAAAACTTCAAATCTGTCGGGGTCTGTTATTGCTCACAACAGAAACAACAATCCAGCAAAGCAATTAGCAATTACACCAGGGACTTTCCACACACTTTACCTCACTTTTCATGGTCATAATCTGACCTTGATAGTCAACAAATTTCTTTGCACTCACTGACTTTCACACTCAATACAAGGGCAAAAGTATTCCCCTGTGGTCAAAGTGTCTGGCTTAAAGTAATAATTTACATTTAGGGTGGTATTTAACAATGAAGGTTTTGTTTGTTTGTTGATTAGTGGTGTTTTTGTCCAACCTTGTAGGCTTTAAGGATTTATGGACTTAAAATCTATTGCAACAGATTTTCATCATGCAATCGTAAGCTCAGCCGACTGAGCTACCTGTTTCCCTTCATGTTTGATCATCGCTACAAATATTGCACAAATGTTTTAAAATAGCTTCAAACAATTATGAAAGACAATGAAAAAGAAAATGATTTACAAAAGAAATGCCAAGGTAGCCCACTCATACATTTATGACTCTAATATTATAGAAAATGATCAATTGAACCAATTTGGATGAAATTATTTGCTATTTTATGGGTTTTGACAGATTTTACAGCAATTTAGCTAATGTTACCTCCCTAGCTGCGCTGAGCATGAATTTGGATTTTCTCTATTTTAATAAATTAAACGTCAAAAATTATGCATTGATGTTTTTTAATACTTTGCAAAAGAAGATGGCGAAAATTCATATAGAGATGCATTACATCATATCACGTGACCTTTATTGTTTACAACGCCATGTTGACGGGGAAAGAACTGGTACCCTGCGTGTACTCTACCGTACACACACTGTTTTAGTACACATTTGACACATGAAATTAATATAAAGCAATTTTCTTCCTCTTTAAATGGAGATGATACAAAAGAAAATACTGATAATTGAATTTAAGTTTTTTTTTTTCTTTTTCAATACTTTGTTCTATAGCAGGTGGGGACGACGAACTCACGTATACCCGACTTTTTATGACGTTAGTGGCCTCATGCATTGTGTTGCTGGTGGTGTTAGCGACGTGCACCATGTTCGTTACATGCCGGAGAAGGTTCAATCGACGTCCCCTATCCTCCAACGTTTCTCATATTAGCGGAACTAGGTCGCTGTTTCGGTCTCCGCTTCTTGATTATCAAGCCGACATAGCGCCACCATCTTTCGAGGAATCGCCGTCACATCCATTTTATTCTTGTGACGAAATGCTTAATCGCTTTCCAGGGCTTTACTCGGAAGGTGGTAATGACGGGCATGATGGCAGGGAACAGGCACCACCTTATACTCTGGGGATGGATGAAAGAGAATTTGAAAGTACCGGTGAGGAGGCGCCACCATATACAGTTCAACCGGAAGAGGGGCACACGATCATAAGATCGTCTGACGGGGAGAGTCCACCTGATTCTACTGAGATGAGTATGGAACGGTTTACTTCTAATGGAGAACAAAACAGTGAGCCCGAACGTACAGGCACACAACATAATAATCAAAGTGATAGCCCGCCTGAAGTCACTCTAGCAGATCCACCCATAGTTGAAAATGGGCAGTACATGCATCTATTGTAATGTTTCAAGAATCGTTAGATTGGTTTAAAGACAAATATATACGTAAGGGTCCAATATATGTTGGTGTGGGGATGGAGGATGAAAGATAGGGGTGAGGGGGGGGGTGGTATCTTATCTATTCAATGATTTTTTGATTGTCATTCAATTTTGTATGAAAAGTAACGCAAAAACAGCTATAATTCGTGTGTAAGTTTTGTCTAGGCTGCTTTTGACACTTACATGCATACACACATAGAATAGGCTTTCATACCGCGCCATTCCATTAAGACCACAAGCAGCACCCAAAAAAATATACCTGAGATAAAATACAAGATTAGGAAAGGAACTGAAGGTGAGAAAAAAAGCAAGTTTTATAACTGAAGAAATAAATGGGATTTCATTGTTTGTTTCAATGTTTTCTTTAAAACCGCAAAGACTTGGCTGTACGAATGCTAATGGGTAAGTGGTTCCAGGGGTTTAGGGGTGCTGCGTTTCTTTTGCGGCAAGCTATTGGCGCGCAATTTGCACTTACGTAATAGGGCGCTAAAAAGGCGTCGAGCAGGTGGCAAAAGCAACTAACCACCATTTGCGTATTTAACGCCCTACGGGCCGAGGACGAGTGAGGCCCTGTGGTATAATGATATGTTTGTTACGTGCTCCTTATAACGCCCGGACCTTGGGCGGATGCCCCCTGCCCCCCCCCTCCCCCTCCTTCTAACGCCACTGCTACCCACTTTTCGGCATGGCACCAGCCAACTTATATCAATCTACTATGCAACGGATGTGGACATTATTTGAATCACGTATTTTCCCTCATCTTTATTTGAAATTCGGTAACTACTATTTATATTGTTTTTCTATATATTCCAAAGTTCCTCAGGTTTCTATGCATACATCCCAGAGTGTTGTTATAGCAATACATTTCGCAACATTGGTATCGAATCTCGCCCAAAACTGCATGGATCAAGCGGCGGCGCCAAATTTTGCTGGTGGATTGTAAGGACAGCTGTGCCAATCAGGCCCGGGACGTTATATGTCAATAACATAAATCAGACAAATTTTGTCCATTCACATTTTATGGGGCGGGTAAAGTAGGGAAAAACATTATCCTGCCATGCGTCAGCTCTCTTTATGTTAGTAGGCCTATGACTATAGAAAATATAGATTGCCATGTTAGATTATGTTCTGTGAACAGGTGAATGATTTATGACAGTTTAATTCGTAGATTTTTCAAGTAAGTCACATGTCTGCATGCATGTGGTCAGGTCGCTCGATCCTGCCGCTTAGACGTAGATTAGAACAACTTACAGGGCAAAATTAATAAGTTGAGACTACTTAAAATTTCTGAAATAAGTATCTGAATATGTATAGTTTTGTTGTTTGTCTATGAAATTTTTCACATTTTCTTCAGATACGTATAAAATGTATAATAAGTCTAATTGAGCAATAAATTGATGTAATTTATCTTGTGTTTCATATCTTCTTAATTGAGCAATAAATAAAAAGGGAATTTTGAAATAAAAAAGTCCATAGTTTGTTTATACTCATGTCGTTAAAAATTTACATAAAAGCATTCATAAGAAATGATTTTGATTAAAAAGAAATGATTTTGATTAACGCCAGTGCACCACAACTGGTTATCAAAGGCCGTGGACATTGACTTGGTTGTCGATGTTATGTCTGTCCGTACGTCGTACCTGTGTTCTCGTCCGCACAAAAAGCGTTTCGTGATAGCATTTGTACTATCATAACCGAATACGCAGGCGACGACCCCGTCATTGTAATTGTGTGTTCAACTCTCTCTCTCTGATTTTGATTAATTTGAACATTCACAACGAAAGGCGTTCCCCAGTACCGCCCGTGCACAAAAATTGTATTAGAATATTGTTGAGACTCGAGAAAGATACTCTCTCACATTTTTGGTCGCCAGCTTCAAATTGTTTGTTCTTTCAGTCTTTGACATTTTTTTGAAAACGTTTGACAAATAACTGTATGGTCACAATCGATTTTTTTAGCTGTGACACGATGACCATATATCATCTGACATGTCTGAAAGACACCGGTGGCGTAGCTATCTGAGTTTTTTTGCAGGGGCAAAGCCATATACAAATTCCCGAATCCAATCGAAACAAACATGCGCGGGCGGTGGTGTGGGCTAGGGGTTACAACCTTTTTCAACCGGATTTTAGCTCTCCTGTAAATAATATGCCTCCACTCCTGTACCCACTTACACATTACAATGTAATTCCCACTATGTAAAGGGAAGGACATGTGGTTACGTCATGGAATTAAAAGAGTCCTCCATTAATTTATTTTTTCCTCATGCATCAGTAACTCTATGGCTCAAAACACTGGCACGATTATTGCGGAAAATAATTATTAAATTTTGCCTTTGATCAATTTAATTAAAGAGCCAGAATAAATTGCATTTAGTCGCAGTAGGTCAACATTTAATTGTATTCATATCTCTTTAATAAGTTACTATCGGGGACAAATACATCAAATTGATTATTTTTTTTGCAACCCCCACCACCCACATCCATCTTTGACAGTAATTTCGAAATTTTTGGCTCTCAGAGTAAAGTTGTTTGGTTTCTCAGAGTGATCTCATACATTCTCCAAATGGGGCAAACTAAATAGAACAATTTTAGCAAAAAACAAAATTGGAAGGTTTGGTTTGTTTTATTACTTACAACGTTTATAGAATCTTTCGTGCGTTGTAGGCATGGGGCCTTCTCAAAGTTCTCATGCCATGTATATACCTACAATTATTTTTGTTTTTGTCTTACACATAAGAGTATTTAACTACGAAGGACAATGACAAAATAGAATCTTATGTCGGACTCTGTGCAACAGACTTCAAAACAAGATACAATAACCACAAATGTTCTTTTGTGCACTCACACAAAAGGAAAGAAACTGAATTAAGAAAATACATATGGTCACTCAAAGACAAAAACATAGAATTCAAAATCAGATAAAACATTCTCAAGCACGCAAGACCCTATACCAACGCAACCAAGCGCTGCAATTTGTGTTTAACTGAAAAATATCTTCTTATATACCAACCTATGAACTCAACATTAAACAAAAGGTCTGAATTAATGTCGACATGTAGGCATTCCAGAAAGTATTTACTGAGAACAATACCAAAAAGATGAACTCAAGTTACCGAGGTCATGCATTTATCATATCATCATTCAGTCTAACAAAAACACCTGAAGAGTGAGGAACTGTTAATTTTTCCTTACGAAACAAATTGGTAGTGTTTTAACGTTGTTATGCAGTAGTTATTCTCGACCAAATCTTATATATATATATATATATATATATATATATATATATATATATATATATATATATATATATATATATATATATATATATATATATATATATATATATATATATATATATATATATATATATAAATATATATTTATATATATATATATATATATATATATATATATATATATATATATATATATATATATATATATATATATATATATATATATATATATATATATATATATATATATATATATATATATATATATATATATATATATATATATATATATATATATATATATATATATATATATATATATATATATATATATATATATATATATATATATATATATATATATATATATATTTATTTTCTATGGTATGGAGTATTCGCATTGTTATGACCCGTGTGTAAATCCCCGTAATGCACGAATTTGAGTAGCTGGTTTAGCAGTCATTTTGTCCACTTTTACAACTTCTTAAGAAAGCGAAAAAATGTATGTAAACTTTTTCCGTTTTCCATTCTTTTTTCTTGTTTTTTATGCATTTTAAACAACCTAACACGGAAATTTTGTAAGAAGATATAATGTTTTGTCATCGTGTTTATATGCGTATTTTATGCACGGTTCAAAGGACTTTGCACTTGCGAATCTACTCGGGCGAAAGTACTTTGCCTCGTGCATTAAATACGCATATATCACTTCCGCCTGAACGACTATAGGATTGTTCTTATATTTAAAGATACATTTTTAAATATAACAAATCTTAGTCGTTCCCAAAAGGTGCCACAGGGTGACTTGGAGTTCAAGAAGTAAAACATTTTATTGTGATTAAAATTAATTGGTAATGAGACGCTTCGGGCCGGGGGTGTTGCGTAATAAGCGGTGGCGTATTCAGCTTCTGGTGCCAGAGATCAAATTATTAGTTTACTGCACTGTTCGGAATCGGGGGCTCAATAAAAAAGGTCAATTTTCTCCAATTTCAGGGTAATTATCTTCAATTTCCGCAGGATATTTTTATCAATTTTGGGGAAATCATTTTCTCCCAATCGTGAAGAAAGCAAGCAACCGGCAAGCTGAAACACCTTTAGAGGGGGAAGTGGGGCTTCCACAAGCCTCGAACTCCTCTTGCCCGTCTCCAATTTCCTAATTTCAAACCTGTGTCGGGGCCCTGAACTTACTATGTTATGGGGCTTAAGCCCCTCAAAAACGAACAACTAGACACGCCCTGCATGGGCCAATGCATGGTGACAGGCAGGACACGATTGCCTTTCAGACTAAGAAGGGTATCTGGCCGACAGGGGCTGCCGCCCCAGTCCCCCTCCCTCGTTCGACCATGCTTCGGCGCCTATAAACCCCGTCCCTAACAACCCAATCAGAAAGGGAGGGGCAAGCTATATTGTTCTTGGGAACAGAGTTCCTGAGAACATATCGTAATCTTGCCAAGGATCCAGACAAGTGACTGCTTTCTTTGGTCAAGCCTATCTCGAGTTTGCTATAGACAGTCGAGTTTGTTGTACAATAATAGCATTTATTTGAGGACGTGGATGACATTTTGTGAGAGTATTTGATCGCCGGATTACAAAATTTTGTTGTAAAGTCATATTAAACGACTTGACAGTGCGACTACCATTTTGAAAGTGCCGACCGCGATATCCATGCCAGTGCAAAATTGGTACAGTATACGGTACACGGTACCGCTAACATTCACGGCTAGTGCACTATAGAACGCAACTACTACAGTTAGCTCAGACAGAAGTGCTGCGGCTACAGCATTTTCGCAATAGACGAAGTTGCATAAACTTACAAACGTGAGTTCACCCTTTACAAATGTAACGCTGGCTTCCGGATTTCCAGTTCGTCTAGGGATAGAACGCCCTCACCTCAATATTTCTAATGCTCAACATACAAGGATAATAGAACCTAAAAACAATGGCAAATGAAAACACGACAAAATCATTTTAAATTTGACAATCTATTTCTACTCTCTCACTTCACTAATTCCAAAGCGCATCACTTTCCATTACAAGAGTTCAAAACAATTAACAACTAGCGAAAAAGAAACATCTCTTTAAAACAAGAAAAAATTATGTCCACTATATTCCTTAATACTTTAACGTTAAAACGCATGTACAACGGAATGTTTGCACACCTTAAGAAGCCTCTGTCTATCTTACACACTAAATGGCTACACACACGACCTTGGTTGCCTGTACACCGGACGCAGGCACAAATGAATGCATACAGGCTAAACACATACGCACAAGTAAACATAGAATGCGGACACCACCGAACGCAGGCACATCGCACGCACGTACCACCGGATACATGAAACACTGGACGCAGGCACCTCCTATTTATGTACCACAGGATTCAGGAAACACTGGATGCAGGCACCTCATATGCATGTACCACGGGATACAGGAAACACTGGATGCAGGCACCCATATGCATGCACCACAGGATACAGGAAACACTATACGCAGGCACAACCGACGCCTGTGCTACAGGACACAACTTGCCGTGTACACCTCCTGGACGCATGTACAACTTAACAACAGAAAAGTGTGCATGCGCCTATACATGCACATGTTGCAGCAAGTATACTTTGGACTACCTACCGTGTGACTGTTAAGAACCCTCAACAAGAGTCGGGAAAACGATGGTTGAAAAAGAGCGTAAAATTGACATACACCGACCACTCGGACAGGTAATAGAGCCTGCCTTAACGGGCATATCGCGTCTTTGACTTCACTTACGAAGGAGGGAGTTCACACCGTCGATTCTTCAGTAAAATGGTGCACTTTATTATTCTGGGACGGTTTAATAATATACATTATTAATCCTTCTAATATTACGATAATACGAAATACCTGTGTAATATCCTCCTTGATATACTGTGTACGAGGGCTTTATGCAATTTTAGAACTTGTTCCGCCTTACACCTGTACACTGTCGCCATCAAGTAGCGAAGGATCGGATACAATCTCTGGTACCTAAAACCACCATCTTTAGATAAAATAAGGAGCAAATCACCAAAATATTAGCAGCTATAGGCTGACAAAAATCCCTCAGAATATATACACGAAAGTCCGGGACGAAAGTAAAATTATAATTATCGGGCAAAACAAAAAAGCCCTCAAGTTGATCGAATCACGTCTCTTCCGAGTCCATACAACGGTCACAAAACGTCTCCTCGTAGTCTCTCTCAAACATAAGATCAGTACCAGCCACGAGGTAGGGCTTGAATTACAATTTGGATGCAAAATAAAGGTTTCCAAAAAGGAGATGAGGGGATACTTAAAGGGGTACTGAAATATTGAAAAGCGATCCGTCTCACTATACCAGGCAACATTTAAGACCAAGCAAAACGAGCAATGTTTTTAGTGACATGTCACACAGTCAACAATGTGTCACACAGTCCCAGACCTTAAATTGGTACAGGGAATAACTGAAAATAAGATGGTTTAAAAAATTGTAGTTATGTAATCGAAAATGGTAGGAACTAGGCCTACGTTCGAACGAAAGTTATTCTCCAAGTATAGAACTACAGATTATTATTAGGCCTATTAAAGAAAAATTCGCTTCTCATATGCCACAACGTCACACTTGTCCACAATGATGTAAGTATAGAAAACTCCAAAAAATTAACAAAGTCCGAAACAAAAATTATTCTCTTTTTTTCTTTTCTCCTATGTCACAATAGTCACACTTGTCCACAATGATGTAAGTATAGGAAACTCTGAAAAATTAACCTAGTCCGAACTGCAGATTATTATTAATGATTTTTTTTCGGTTCTCATATGCCACAATGTCACACTTGTCCACAATGGTGTAAGTATAGGAAACTTCGAAAAATTAACCTAGTCCGAACTGCAGATTATTATTAATGATTTTTTTTCGGTTCTCATATGCCACAATGTCACACTTGTCCACAATGGTGTAAGTATAGGAAACGCCGAAAAATAAATCAAGTCCGAAACAAAAAATATTTCCTCTTTTTTCTTTTCTCCTATGCCACAATGGTCACACTTGTCCACAATGATATAAGTATAGGAAACTTCTAAAAATCAACTGAGTCCGAACTGCAGATCATTATTATTAAAAAATTCGCTTCTATGTGCCACAAACGTCACACTTGTCCACAATGATGATAAGTATAGGAAACTCCGAAAAATTAGCAAAGTCCGAAACAAAAAATTATTCTCTTCTTTTCTTTTCTCCTATGCCACAATGGTCACACTTGTCCACAATGATGTAAATATAGAAAACTCAGATAAATTAACTGTTCGAAGCAAAATATTCTCTTTTTTTCGGTTCTCATACGCCACAATGTCACACTTGTCCACAATGATGTAAGTATAGGAAACTCCGAAAATTAACAAAGTCTGAAACAAAATTGTTATTCTCTTTTTCGCTTCTCATATGCCACAATGTCACACTTGTCCATTAAAATTGCAAAAATTAATCTCTCTTTATATATACATATATAAACATATATATATATATATATATATATATATATATATATATATATATATATATATATATATATGTATATGTATATATATATATATATATATATATATATATATATATATATATATATATATATATATATATATATATATATATATATATATATATATATATATATATATATATTTATATTTATATATATATATATATAAAGAGAGAATAATTTTTGCTTCTGACTTTGTTAAATTTTCGAGTTTCCTATACTTACATCATTGTGGACAAGTGTGACATTGTGGCACATGAGAAGCGAAAAAAAAAAAGAGAATAATTTTGTTTCGGACTTTATATATGTATATATAAAGAGAGATTAATTTTTGCAATTTTGTGGAAAGTGTGACATTGTGGCATATGAGAAGCGAAAAAAAGAGAATAATTTTTGTTTCGGACTTTGTTAATTTTTCGGAGTTTCCTATACTTACATCATTGTGGACAAGTGTGACTATTGTGGCATATGAGAAGCGAAAAAAAGAGAATAATTTTTGTTTCGGACTTAGTTAATTTTTCGGAGTTTCCTATACTTACATAATTGTGGACAAGTGTGACATTGTGGCATAGGAGAAAATAAAAATAAAAAAATAAAAATAATTTTTGTTTTGGACTGTTAATTTTTCGGAGTTTCCTATACTTACATCATTGTGGACAAGTGTGACATTGTGGCATATGAGAACCGAAAAAAATAAATAATAATAATAATACTCTGCAGTTCGGACTTATTACTACATCGTAAGGATGAAATTCGAACAGGATCTGACTTATCTATAGCCTAGTGTTAAAGTGTGACATTGTGACAATGTGTGCTGTGTCACAAAATAAATTACTGATTTCACTCGGTCTTAAATGTGGCCACATATGGATAAACTACATAACATAATAGTAAAACTAGATTTTACAAAGGGTGAAGAAAAAATGAGATGAACATCATAAATTAAAGGTATTGCGGCATAGAAATAAAGTTTTAAAATGTTTTTTTGAAGGAATCATCTAGACTAAAATTAATACAAGCTGGGAAGGGAATTGTTTTATCCTCTTAAGTTCGAATTTGGTTCGTAAAACGTTAGTAAGTGCAGTAAATAGTTACTAAAATATAAGATACAAAATGACTTGAACTGCAATCTATGATTATTCTAGGCTCCATTTATCACAAGATTTGTGTTAAAAAAACTTGCGGTTCGAAAATCATAGTGACTTCATATTAAGTTTCCATTTGTCTTAAATTGTTGAATGTCCTAAACTACATTGGCATTAAAAATTCGTACGAGAAAATCGTAACCTCGCATTTTCCTGGTATCACCGCCCACGAACACAGTGGTTATGATTTTCGTAACCACATTTTCTAGTTACTGTCTAAATCTTTCCGATTCGAGTCTAATTTTCATAAAACGATGGCGTACTCTCCAAATTAATTTTTTGCCGTAATGCGTTATAAAATTGAGCCATATGCTTTTCACTTTAATAACTTTCAACGCATAATGTCTGATCATGTCTTAATACAAGAGTTCTGCAATGCGCAGCGCAAACCAAAAACCACGCACATCATGCATGTCATATTTAACGTTAGGCCCTACGCATAATTTTTCATTGTACAATTACTTACAATACAAGATTTACCGTGGAAACGGCGAGTTAACAAATCTCGTGTTTACAGGTGTTAGTGCACTATCCACAACAAATAAACATTTAAACCGCTTGATTTACGAGACTAACGTATTGATTCTCGGCTTAATTTATTACTACGTGTTATTCAAAGATGTCCAATTTTCGTGTAAGTATTGTTTTTGTATCACTTTTGGCAAAATTTACTGAACGACTAAGCTGAGCAGTGCCAGTGACAAGTTGAGTGGTTCGCATGTGATATTACGTTATTGTTAGGCCTAGCGTAGGCCTAGACCTAGGCTAGGCCTTACGCCGATAAATTGGTAAGTTAGGCTAATTCAGTATAGTGTCGTCCTAATATTGGCAAGTTTATCATTATTCTCGAGGTAGGACATCTGGGAATGTTGTGGTGGCACGGTGACGTAACAATGCTTTTTTGACGATCTCCAACTTCAGTCGAAGGCGAAAACAAACAGTCAGTTATCATTGCAGTCAATGGAAGAAAAACATTTTTTTGTCATTTTTCAACAAGTACAGAACAGTTTTTTTTTTTTTTCCTGCCTAGATTTTACTTTCCAACAGTCCTATATCAGTACCATTAATTTTCGCTAACTGGCAGAGGCGACACAAGTATTCATAAAAAAATATCCCCATTGACTAACATAATGATAAAGTTTCCCCTCCAACTTGGCAAAACGCTAGGCCTAGGCCTACTCCCCGTCACAGGTGATCATAGCGTTATGGCAACCTATATGCTTACTACTAGTATATAGGCCTTATATTAAGAAAGGTAGGACTCTTTCTAACGCAACTTTGAACCGTATATGAAAATTCCTTTTTTTGACCACTCGCGAATCTTAATTACTTTTTTTACTCTACACACATTTGCTGGAGACTCCCTTCTTCGTGTTTAAGCCACGGTATTTGTTAGTTTTTTTCCAATTAGATGTACAAACGATGAATTTTCTACCAAATTACCTCCAAGACAGTCTATCCGCCCAACAATTTGCTGCAAACTAAAGAAATGTTACGATGACGTCATTAAGTGCTGCTTTTTCATGACTTCATCGCAACGTTTTTTAGTTTGCAGCAAATTGTTGGCTGGCCGTTTGAGGGTACTGCAAAATCCTATAGGGCCTACTCCCTGTACTGTTTTAAGCCAGGGTTTAAAAGAAAAAATATAGGAAAATATCAGTTTTGATATCTTTGTGAAAATGAAACAATTTTTACCTTTTTTTCACCCACAATGATTAGAATCTATATTTGAAGCCCATCCATATCTTCAAAAACTGTTTTTAAGGTGATTTTAGTCACTTTTATAAAAGTATTTAGGACTACTTTTCTTTCCGTGTAAAATTGTCACACGAAGCTCTCCAGAGTACTGTCAAAGTTCAAAACACTGCCATCGGCATATAACATTTTAGCCTAACATGTTTTTGATTATTTGAGGAAAAAATTAAGATAATACTTTTAAAGTACAATTAGGCCTATATAATCTAAACATTTCTTGATGTTTTATTTATTTGTTTTCGCACACAGGTTTTTTTTACCAAAACTATTTAATAGAATTATATGAACAAAAAATATGTTGAGCCTAAATATATTTTTATCTCCTTATGTACAAGTTTAAAAAAAGAATGAAATTGAATGATTTTCAGAGCTAATCGTTTACCTTGACAACTTTGCCCATTCGACTTTCGATGGGTGTACACAAGTAATATGCACACAGACAGATTACACTGGCTAAACCCTAGCTGTTTGCAAGAGATTTCAAGTAAATATGACATAAACATCAATGTTGGAGAAAAAAAATATTGGAAAATTTTGTGCTTTTGACTGGAATGTTTTTGGTTTATATTCTTTCCTTTTGGGAGGTGACTATCCATATGCCCTTGTCTCTGAACCCTTGAAATCTTTTCTTTGAAATGTCTTACAAAATAGAACTTCCAGAAAAAAATTCATGCTTGTCAATTTTGGGTATAACATAGACATAGGTTCAAAAAAGGACACATGTGGATGGGGTGGCGGGAGGGGGAAGCGGAGGTGGTTAGCCAAAAGTGGGGGATATATACCCCAGCCAGGCCCCGGATTTGGCTTAAAGAAAATTTTACTTTTTCCATAACATGTGGGCTGAACCTGTATCTCGTTTGTTTTGTACCCTCAAAAACATTATCGTTTGCATACACCATGGGTTATATATTACGTATTGTTGTCAGATCTTGTTCATACTTTCAACATCGAAGCTTTGTTATTATTGGTACGCACAAACTGGGAAGAAAAAAAACAGGAAGTTTTTACATTATCTGTACTGTAGTCATTTTTACATGAAATAAAAATTCTTGATTTTAAATTCAGAAACATGAAAACGATGGTTTACGAATTTGAGTAGACTCACGAATTTGGAGATTATCGAAACGGGACCGAACTGATTTGAGTATAACTTCAGATTAAGTGGAACCATAGAATTAAACAAAACGGAGAATGTTGTGCTTGATCATCTAATTGAAGCAACATGTACATGTATTTCTGAAACTTAAAGAAAGAGACCCAAATCACAGTTTTCCTCATTGACTCCAAACAAAATTAAAATGGTAAAAGTCACTTTATTGAGCCTAAAAATCTGTTCCTTCAATTTTGTCCAGTCTGAATATGTTTTGTAACTTTTACTATTCTACATTTCTAGTAGTGCTGTCATGACATGGTTTTATCACATATCGATTATCGTGGAGAAAAATATCGAAATATAGAATTTAGTTACAATCATGAAACATAAAAACAACTAATTAAGAATTATGCTCTGTCACAACACACTGGCACATGCCGATGTACATGTAAGTTGGCAATAAATACTAAAAATTGGTCCAGAATGTGCCACCCAGGCTCTCACTTTGATGATTCATGGTCACGTTGGCTGAATTACCAAACACGTGCGTGATGCGTGATGAACGTAATATTCAGGTGATCATGTTTGCAAGATCTGCACATCATTTTTTCTTGTGTTCATTATATCATGGAGTAAATTATTTTGCATGTTTTTAATGGCCTAAACTTAACTTTTAGATTTAGTACCGTAGCGTTAGAATTGTAACGTACGAAGTAAGTAGCCTGGCCTAGTTCCGTGAAAATTTCTTAGTTTGGTATTAGTTTGTGGTATAGCAATATTTCACGAGAGGCATATTTTATGTCGTGGGAAAAGAGATATCGCGATAATCGATATGTCATGACAGCAGTAATTTCTAAGTACTTTATTATTAAATTATTTTAGATTTTAAGTACTGTTTAGAGAGTGCACTATACATCCGTGTGAACAAGCAAGGCTTTATACGCCTAGCGTATTCGCACAGAAAGGTCTGACCAATCACAAAGTCGCTTATTCGAAATTATTACCCAATAGAGCAATTAGATTTAAAGTTAAAAGATTCAACTTTCCACCCTGGGTTTGATCCCTAGTATCCATGTGAATAGTTTGTACGAAATCATTGAATTTAGTAATTTGAGAATATACAATTAGATTTTATGCGGGTTCATTGGAATTTTTGTTGTGGAAATTAGTGGCAAAAATGCAGAATTTCATACGTTATGGTAGTAACAGTACAAGTTAGGCCATGAATGTTTAGGCATAAATTTAATTTTAAAATGCGCAAATATGTTGTAAAAAGTATTAAAAAAAAACTAATTTAGAATCATTTTCCTTTACCCCATACTGGCAAACTCGAATGAGAGTTGGCAAAAGGAACATAAAAACTGTCCCAGTGCAGGCCGCTCACTCAATGGTAACATTGTTGCGTTAGACCTTGTCGAGACCAAAGTGTGCACATCTGATGGACGTAATGAACTATACAACTTAATAGTAAAGCAATCATGTCGTCTGCTATTGTAGTTGGGAATTTTTATAGGCCCTATGTAGAAATATGCAGGGAATTGGAATGTAGTTTTTAAGTCTAGTGATATTTGATTGTGTTTTACATTGTATATATTTACTGCTCTGCTCTGCAGTGTCGACCCGAATCCCTGTTAAATTCTGTATGTCTCACTTACAATTTTTCACAAGTTATTCTCCAAGTACTATTTACCCTTTACTCTACCTTTGTCTAAAAATGAAAATTAAAATCCTATAGGGGGAAAATAGTTTCATCGCAAAGATTTTGGAATGATTTTATATTATCGTATTTTTAAGGGGGGTCTGTTACTCACTTTTTTTGGTAAATTTTGTCCAAACATTCAGAAGTTTCACTTTTTGTTTAAAATGTCCCAAAAAATGCATTATTTTGAAAAATTGAAAACAATTGCTTAGAAAATAAATTTAGATTGTTGTTTTTGTTATATGATATGTAGACAAGTCATATTGTCCAAATCTAATTAAATTTTGCTCATACCTGGTCATAATTTTTATTTGTAAAATATGTAAAATTATGTAATTTTTGGTAATTTTTTTTACCCTTTTTCTTAAACAATCGTGTAATCCACCCCTTTATTGTAACGAAAAGTTTTAAACACCATTCTGTAGTGAAAATAATGTGCTTTCACGTGGATTCCTGCAATAAAAGACATAACCCCTCGAACGTTTTTTAGCTATGTCACTCGAGTCATTTTTAGATTTTTTTGACATTTGTGTTGAGACGACAGAAGAACGTGTATCCCGAATTAGTTTCAAAGTGAAACTGAGGATTTGGAGAGTCAGAAGGCTTATCGCCAGTAAAAGAGATCTTTTAGTACCTGGACTCAACCCAGAAGAGGCCCAAAGATTATCAGAACCAGGTGAATTGATTTTTAATTTTTTTGTGAACAGTGTGAACACTGAGCCCACATTTTTAAATTTTAGGAAAATATGTAAAATGTTGCGAATTTCTGTGCGTTTTGGAACAATTTATTTAAAAATCATTGATGCAATGGAAAACGAATAACCCCCTATCCTTCACTACAAAACGAAGCGTGGAGCATGAAATCTGCATTTTTTGAAAGATTGTATCTATGCACAAACAGCCAAAATGGCGATACAATTTACGGCAGCACAACACGTTTTCTATTCCAAATTTTGCCAAATAACAAATTATAAGGATGTGATGGGATCATTTGAGGGTGCGGACACCAGTGGTCAAGCAGGGAAGAGGTACAAGGAGTGACAGAACAGGTAGGATTGACATACAGGTAGTATTCATATTTCAGATGTGGCTGAGCACTTTTTGCATTTGCATTCGCCTATAACGTGTTGTGTGTATGCATTATTTGAAAAATAAAAATCTAATAAAGGTCAAACATTGTTTAATTTACGTACATGTATTCTTACTTTTCCTGCTCCAAACAATCCAAAAAGTAGCATCAATTGAAGGGTAATTCTCTCAATAATTCAAAAATTCTATAATAAAAAACATTTTCATTAGCGACAAAAAAGCAAAGTATCCTAAAAATACAGTAGCATTTTTATGACTCCAGATATACAAATTAGTGACCTTATTTGCATTTTTGACTTGAAACTTATGTTCTTAGCTTTCATATAAATTAAAACTTACAACAGTAAAAGAATTCAGATAAAAAAATTTAAAAGCCTGTTTACAAAGTATCCGCCACCTTTGTTTTTTTGATAGACTAAGGGTTAAAACCATCACAACGGCAAACATATCATCAAAATCAGTTAAACATTTTCCATTTTACAGAGCTTTTAAATCTCAGGCATTAACTTATTTGCATATTGCATATTTTATGCAAAGTATGTGATGTATTGCATGGCAACTTAGTATTTTCTTAATATTGTTTCTTATAATTCTGGCACATTTGACTCTATGACTCTTGCGGTGCCATTAAACATCAACAAACCAAACTATCTTATCGTTCTTTAAAGTGGTGCAGCAAATTCTGACCAAACTTTTTGGAGTCTTTGTCATGCCCTCAATGAAATTCTAAACATATTTTGAATAAACAATATACAATATTTTTCTTTGTTTGCTGTAGCCAAACCTATCCTACAAAATACCTACCTACTCATAATGTTTTTCCCTTTGGTCTTAAATGTTTTTTTGTGTGTATAAATGGCATACAGAAAATGTTTTACTGGAGTAAAAAAGCAATTTTGCTTACCTATTTACCAACCCAACCTTTCTGACCAAGGTGTTACAGCAAACATATCATTCTATGGATAACCCCATGGACGAAAAAACAAATAAGGACATACAATTTTCAAAGTACTATGATTTAGGTGTTGTTCCTAGTGATTGGAGAATTGCTAATATCACTCCTATTTTTAAAAAGGGTGACCACAGTTTGCCCTGTAACTATAGGCCAATGAGTCCTACTAGTGTTGTGTGCAAGGTCATGGAGTCCATTCTTACAACATTTACTGGTCAATGGTTTGTTGAATTTGTCCCAGCATGGGTTCTTATCTAAGAGGTCTGTGTTTCTAATTTATTGAAATTTCTCGATGATACTAAACTAGTTTATTTTGGTCATAATGTGGATGTTATCTATTTAGACTTCAAAAAAGCATTATATAGGGTTTCGTTAGGCAGGCTTATGTTGAAAACAAGAGTGCTTGGTGTGGAGGGAAAGTGTGCTAGTTGGATATATTCTTGTTTAGTTGACAGGTCACAAAGAGTTGTTGTTAATGGTGAAGTATCTCCATAGAAGAAGATTACAAGTGGTGTTCCTCAGGGTTCTGTATTGGGTTCACTTCTTTTCTTAATCTTCATTAATGATATTGATGTTTCCCTTGGCTCCAGGATTTGTAAATTTGCTGATGACACTAAGCTGTACATGATTGTTGATGATGCTAGGGATTCTTCACTGTTGCAAACTGATCTGGATAAGTCAGTTTCTTGGTCCCAAACATGGCAGATGTCATTCAATGTTGATAAATGCAAAGTTATTTATTTTGGTCAGAGAAACTTGGTTTTTGGTTACTGCATTAATGGTTCAAATCTTGGTTGTATTGATCAAGAAAGGGATCTAGGTGTTGTCATTACTAGTAATCTGAAGCCTTCTAAACAGTGTGCTTTAGCAGCTGCAAGGGCAAATAGGATGCTTGGTTTGATTAGAAGAAATTTTTGTTTTCCTGGTAGAGAGTTTGTTCTTAATTTGTATTAGCAGTTAGTCAGGCCTTACCTTGAGTATGCTATTCAGGCTTGAGTTCCTTTTATGAGAAGGTTTAAGTTCATTTTAGAGCAGGTTCAGTGAAGAGCCACTAGACATATTCCTGAAGTAAGGAATCTCTCTTATTAATCTAGGCTGCGAATTCTTGGTTTGACCACACTTGAGTTGACAAGAGTACATGGCGATATGATTCAGGTTTTAAATTCCTATCTGGTAGTGGACTTCCTTTAATTTCTTGCATGTTTCATCTAATCCTCATGTGACACGTGGTAACAGTTTGAAGTTGACTAAAGAGTTCTCATGGATAGATATTCAGCATTTTAGCTTTTCGCCAAAAGTTGCTACTGAGTGGAATGGTTTGCCTGAGTGGGTAGTTAGCTTTAATTCTGTTCACAATTTCAAAGTCAACATTGTTAAGTTCTTTACTAACTCTGGGCGTCTTTGATTATTACTATTTTTTTGTTTTTGTATTTTTGTGGTGGTGGTGGTGTTAGTTGGGGCTTTTTATCTGGTGATTCATCCTTGTCATCTTAATGTTATGTTTTGTGGACTTGTAGCTGAATTAGAAATAATGAAATTTTTGCTCTTCGTGGATTACATTGAATTTGATAAATGTTTCGAAGTCTTGTTTAAAGATTAAAAATGGATTGAAATGCTTAAAGTGGTCCTGCCATGGTGGTCAGATTTTACATTAAATATGTTATTTGGAATAATTGATTTGCAAAAATATAACTTTTTCTGCACAAAACTCTATTGGTTGCGAGAACATCCCAAAAAGAAAATGTATTTTTCCTCACCTTGACACAAAGATCCAGAATAAGGCTCAGTATGCAATGACGTCATTTTGGGAACGACTATGTAAATAATGCATCGATGCCACGTATAACGTGTGGCTGCCATTGAAATTTAACAACTAGTATCTATAGCGACTCTGTTTGCTAAAATATTACATTTTTAAAGCAAATATTAAACAAAATGCTGCAGCGTTGTGTAGTTGGAGGATGCAGTAATATAACTTCTCATACTAAAAGTCGTTTATCAATGGCAAAGGACAAGAAAACGAGACGATTCTGGACTTATTTTGTTTACTTGACATGAACTGAGTTTTCGGGGCTTACCGGGTACAGTGTCATTTTCAGCTCACGTCAGATTGTTACCCCTGTTGTGTTTGATCAGGGAATTGCAATAGAGTAGCTTGACCGCATCGTCTCTGACATGAAAATTTTACTGTTTCGCGAGTAACAAAAATTCAATGAGAGAACTAGAGGAAGAAAAAAATTAGAATAAGACTCAGTGAGATTCGAACTCATAACCTATCGCTCAAAAGACGAAGCTGAACCATCTGGGATAATTAATTAGTTGAAAATTTGTATATTTTATTGTATACTGTATATCATGTGGAATATGATCGAAGGAAAAAAAATTGATAAATTAGAACTGAATTGTAATTATTGTGTCCATATGCAAAGCCGTCCCTTTTAGCATCATAACTTAAAAAATAAACTAACAAAATTTTCACAATTTCTTCACAAATTTTTAATTCAAGTACAAAGACACAAACGGAATTGTGTGAATGAACTATTTAGTTCATGTAGGCCTGTTGACTAAACGTCAAGCGACAGAGACTTAAACATTGATAAATAAAACGTTATATTTCCATTAGACAAGAAAACAAAAGGTAGATGTTGTTGCAAACACTTCAATTTGATTATTTTTAACAAAATATTACTTGCGAAAAAGTAAGAATTTCATGCCGACCACGCAGGCTTTGTACTGTAGGACTGTGTAAGGGTTGTAAGGCTGATCCTTCTTTCTCGTTTGCACGTGATTCAAATTATAAAGGAACGACATCCCTTCATTTTGAGAATGTTCTTTATTTATTTTTAAATCATTTTTGTCATAGCTTGAACTTGACAATGACAAAATAAGATCAGAACAGCTTAAAAAACTTTTGTAATCAGGCGCTATTTGTACATGGTCAGTACAGTATGTGTGTGATGTATTGTTTACGATCAGCAGTCTCGAAATGGCGTAGCAAACTGTTATGACGTCACAAATCCCTTCCAACTTTTTTCAGAGCAAGCAATAAATGATCAATTTCTATGAAATGGATTATGAAATACTAATACTGTGTCAGGTTAAATCTCAATTTTTTTTAGAAGGCATGACAGGACCACATTAAATGCTGCGACATGACGAATTAAAAAAGATGAATGAAAAATGAAGTATTTTAAAAATGAAATCTCTTTGGAAGTAATTTTGGAGATACTGTATAGTACATAAACTGTATCATTCAATGACACTGCATACTGTACAGTAGCAATATACAATACAAAACAAGATCAAAACAACAAATTTTGCTTTGCGTTGCAAAATTGATTAAAACTCAAAACTTTTGTACTTGAAGTTTAGTTTAGACAACTGTATTGTTAATTGCATGTGACCTTGGATCCTCTACTTTATATACATGTACAGTGCTAATTGTACAGTAATATGGGTTGTACAGTACTTCTTGGTAGTGTTGTGCGATAAACGATAAAAAAGAATAGATCAATATGGTGTTTGTTTATCGCGAGATTAAACTATCATGAACTTAAATTGATAGATACAATATAGGCCTAAAATAGGTAAATACGAAATTTGTGTCAACCATTGTGGACAAAAGGAGCTTGAGATTATTAATATTGCATCCTTATTTAAAAGAATTCCTTCAAATTGTACATGTTCAGTTCAGAAGATATAGACATATTGTAACCTTCAGGGAAAAAAGAAATTATTCAGCACGAGGCCTCTAGATTTGTAGGCGGAAGGTTACACCAACACATACTGTACATGCAGAGGTTGTGTTAGAAGGTTTTGTTTGGCGTATTTGGTTATGACAAACCCTTGATTTTCGGCGTATTTTGTAAATTTGTTGTCGTATGTACAGGACACTGCATAATGTACAGGGCACTGTGCACTAGCGAAGCTTGCAACATTTGCCGCGCTCCAGGCTTGCTTTTACACATACGGTACAACACAATACAGGAGGAAAGTAGAATCATAGCTCATGATATTGTTGACAATTGACAGCCTGCATTAAAAACAATATCAAAACTTTCACATACAGTGTACTATTCATGTACATAGTGACTATATATTAGCCTTTATGTGTTTATGTACAGTACTTGTATGGACAGGTTGAATCATTCGGCCGTTAGTTTCGTAGTTGTGTCATTTTTCTTTTATTTCTAAGTAATTCCAAATTATTTTGGTGTGAAATAAAACTTTAAATGGCATCAAAGAGGTATGATTTTCATTTAAGTTAATGAAAAACTCTGGCATAAATATATGTTATATCTAATCTAAATTTTACGACGCAGGTACAACATTAGTGTTGTAAGAAATTTCAGCCATAGCGTAATATACAACAAATTTGTTGTTAACGCTAACGCTGCATACTGTGTACATGTGGGTACTGCAGACCTTTTATGATTAAGGTATGATGCGCTGCAGGGTTAAAAAAACAAAAAAAAAAATCACTCGCCAGACGTGACAAGGCTTAATAAAGTGTGGCGAGTACCACAGTATATTATAATATTTTGACTTGCCTCTATTATATTTTGCTCTTTTATGGCGAGCAGGCGAGTGGGTATTCCAACCCTGATATGCTGCTGTTATGGGAGCATTTGAGCAGGCGAGTGGTTATTCCAACCCTGATATGCTGCTGTTATGGGAGCATTTGTGTACAGTCAATCCCCTATCTCAGAAAGTTGTTCCTTTTCTTCTGTACGTATTCACGCCCACTCAGAATATATAAGGAGTTGAAGTGTGCTACTAGCTGACGATGATTTTATGGTTACAGAATGTATAAATGAATGTCATTTTGAAAAACTTTTAGTTATAGGTTGAATTATTGGTGTTTTAAACTTATCATTAGAAAATTAACAGACAAAAAGAACATTACAAAACTAAAAAATTTACCACATGAATTTCTCCCATGCAATGTGGGTAATCATTTTCGCAACAGAGTGAGTTTTGACTGTGATGTAAAATTTCCTTCTACACATCTTTAGAATAATATTTAATCCAAAACCTGCCAAACCAGTCAGGAGCACGGCAAATACAGACCTATTCCTAGCCAGTGTAATTACGGCAAAAGTGCTACTGTTATTGGTTTATACATATCACCTGACAACAATACCACCCGGATTGATATGCAAATAATGAATTACACATACCCACGTGGAGTCGTGATTGCGAGTGTTGCAAGCTTAGCTAGCCTAACATATGCACCTATCCTACACTTAGTGAAAAGGATAGGCTATATAACCATGATGAACCCAGGATTTTAAGTGAAATTTATGATCCATGATCTGGATTAATTTATTATGTAAATCAATTGAAGAATATGAAAGTGACATCTCTGAAAATAGATAACGGAATTAGGCCTAGAATCAAAAATATTAAATTAAAAATTTGGAATCATACATGGCATGAAAAAAAAAAAAAATCTGAAGGTCTTACTGCTGAATAATGCAGTTTGATCTCCAAATTGAAAATGAAATCTGTCTTAGATTGACGTTAGGCTCTAATGCTACCGGTAATCTTTCCCAAAATTAAACCTTTTCAGCTAGAAATTACTATTTTTAAGTGTAGTATATGTCGGACATATTATGTTCACTGCTGTGAAGTAACACAATAGGCCCACACTAGACTCCTTGGAAACACTGAACAATTTTGGGGGGAAAATGAACACTTTTGGATCTGCTGTTAAACCCCCTCCCTAAACAACAAACTGTATTTGACATCAAAATGTAGAACTTCTTATAATTATTCTGAATAAACCTCACTTAAATTTCAAAATCTGCTAAACCAGTCAGGAGCATGGCAAGTTTTAACCTATGTTTTAAATTCCTAAAAATCGATTTACTCTTTGGGGGCAAAATTACTCAAATAAATAGACTAAAAACATATCTTAAGTTGATGTTTTTTTCAAGATTAAAACAATAACAAACCCAGAGCTTCTTCAAAAACAACCCTGCTTGAACGGATTCCATTTTACAAACCGCACAAGTTAACGTAAGTACTCCAAAAGGAAATAACAACTTGTTAAAAATGATCGGGTGGGAGGGGCTTGTTTGAAGAGAATGACGTCAAATGCCTCATTATTAACTCAACTTGAGTTTGGGGATTGACTGGATTAATGAGCATGTTGTTAGCAGTATATATTGTGATTGTTGTGTCTATTTTTCGTGATATTATCAATACAAATTGAGATCATATGGCCCAACCTTACTGTACCTTTTGGTACAGTAGGTTTGTGCGAATTGGCCAGGTTTGTCAACAATAGAATACTTAATCATACTTTAGAGTTGAAGCTTAGCCTAGACTACTTCAATGTGTATACCAGGTGACCTTCATCTTACTGTGTGCATCATTAATCATGGGTATACTTCTGGGTAGGTTTGTGCAAATTGGTGATGTTTACAGGAAAATCAATGCCTGCTCAAGATCTCAAGGTTCTGTATATTAGTATTGCAAATCACCTACTGTACTGTACTTCAAATAATATTCCCTATTAAAAGATTAAAGCCCTAGACAGGTAACCCTATAGTACCTCCAGAATTGATGTTTTGTTTATGATTCTAAAGACATATGTGTCCAGGATTTCTTTCATAGCTGTAGAAAGAAAAAGATTCCAACTGTACATGTAGGTGCCCAAATAGACTTTAAAACCTTGGTTTTTAAAACACTGAGAGATTGAAAAGGTAAATTTGTAGGGTACATTGTAGCCATAAACAGATGTTTTAGGTGTGGTACTGTAGTTAATAATGATTGATACTGAAGAAAAACCGCTTTACTTTTGGGTGTTTGGAACTTCAAAGAACTGATGACAGATACCTGTATATACATAAATGTATCATCAGCTGTACAGTAAATTTATTAAAGTAAATTTAAAGCCATGAAAAAGGGAAAATATTTCATAAATTTTCATATATTTTTTATTAAAGCTGATTCAGTGTATTGGGTTCTGAATGTTTGTGTCATTACAAGCCTACTGTATACATACAATATTTTTGAGGGGTAAATTTTGATCAGAATTAGCATAGAATGTTCATTCTTGAGATAAATTTGTGGAAAGAAGTATACCCATCTTGCATGATATGGAAATTATGGATCATTGAAGTTCAAGTGCATATCAACGGCGGCGTAGGAGGTTATTTGATATTGGAAGGTTTTATTATTTGTTCCAACAAACCTACAAAAATATATGAGTCTCTTAATACAGTCCAATTTTTTTTGTAAGGGGGGAGAAGGGTCGTAAAATTTGGCGACTTTTCCCTAAAATGAAGGACATTTCCAAAAATTGAAGAAAAGTTCACGAAAATGAAGAAAATTTAAAGGTTTTTTTTAGAAATTACAAGAAAATAAAGAAAGTTTCTCCAAAATGAAGAAAATTGCACCAAAATTGAAGCAAATTACAAGAAAATTGAAGCAAATTACAAGAAAATTGAAGCAAATTTCACAAAAATGAAGGAAATTTTACGATATTTGAAGGTTATATTTTCCTAATAATCTAATACTGAAAATTTCCGGGAAAAAAGAAGCTTTGCATGTAATCTGATTCTTCAAAATCAATTCTTTAGACCAAAATGGTACCTCAATAAGATTACTGCCCCCTGTTTCTATGCCACTGCATGTGATGTACAGTATTACAAACAAATCTCTTCGGATCAGGCTACTGTAATTCGATAAAAACTATGCATCATTTTTTTTATTTGTTAGGTCTGACGGATGTTGATAGGAAAAATTTGTGTGTTTAATACTGTATTTCAAATTTTTATGTCGGAAAGAATATACCCCTCTACTGGCATAGCATATCCTGGTGCAGGCTGCATGAATTATGAGGTATTTGTGGCTCTCAATAAAAGAAGTTTAACTTGTCGAAGCTGCCATCCCTGTAAGCACCTTAATTAAATAAGTCAAGTCTCGAGTAATGAAAAACTTAATATACATGTAGCAGGTACTGACAGTTAGGTTGATTTTCTTGTTCTTTTTTGTTTATATATCTGCCTATAAACCCGCCTGGCAGATCTAGCAAATTCGGCAATTAATAATGCAACAAGTATAGTCAAACAAAACGTCCGCTAAATTCTGACTAAAGAAAGGGCTTGACACTATCACTCAAGACCCACGATTTAGGATTTGCATGTGCTGGCATATCTGTCAATTGTGGATAGATAGGTGTTAATAATAGTCCTTGCAGATGAAAAACTGTATTTGGATTATAATGTTTTGTGTGTTAATAATCTAGTTCATGATATTTTATTGCCTCAGTATTACGACCCTAAGCCATTTACACAAAAATCCTCTATATGTTGATAGTTTTACAAGCAAGTGCCATGGAAATTATTCCTGTATATGGCAGATCCCTGACAATTTCTCGATTAAAATTTGGATTGGGGTTGTGACACTCCCACATCTCCCCCACCCCCTGTCGCTATGCCCCTGTTTGTGATTCAGCCATTTTGAAATGTCGTTAGTACATGTACCTTCCCAAAAGTTATTGTTAGGTTTTCACTGTACTGCACTCTCTTTCAGAAGTAAGGAGAGACCCTGCAGGGAGTGAGAAAGAATACTGGTTTGTCATCTAACATTCATATTGGTTGGTTCCTGAGAGCTGATTTAGTAGAACAGGAGTCGTGGTACAGAATACCAGGCATGGAAAAAGTATTCGATTCCGGCGGTTATAAATGTGGGAATTCACGGGAAAACACATGTTTTAACATTACTATTTTTTTCCCTTGAGTAAGCAACAGTATGTAATAAATATGTGCTCTGAAAACATCCCTCATGTAATTGTGAGATGAATAGTGTTGCATAAGTGTTGTTGTATTAGTGTTGAGGTGAACAATATTGTGCAATTAAATTGTGAAAGAGGGCAGCATATAAGGATTTATGTACTATAGTAATATTATTTCCGTCACAATTTTTCGTGGGAAGATTTTCAACACATTTGAGTCAGAACCATGGGAAATTATATAATCAGTTCCAACTCCACAGAAGACAAAGCTCCGTGCTAGATTCTGCATATATTATCTGTGGATAAATTACAAGTTGTCATCGTTGGATTGGAACCTCTAGCATACAGTGTAGCTTTGAACTTAACCAAATCTTCCTACCATTGTCCTCTTATGATACTGTATGATAGGGATGTGATCATTTATCATTTATCTGATGAACAATTGATTACAAAAATAAGCGTTTCGTTTAACCAAAATTTCTTTCAAAACGATGAACCATTCACCACATTTCAACCACTTAACATTCACTTTGTGAATCAATTAGTTGTAAAAATCAATCGTTTCATTCTTTATCTGCATCATTTCTGTGTCGTGCTCATGTTAAGAACATGAGTTGCCACTAATCGATCCCTTTACTTTTTCTACTTACTGTTAATTAAAATCAATGCATCAGTAAAATGTATTCAGTGCTTTCTGGAATTTTAAACATTGTGCACAGCAAACTATAAAAATGCAGTTAGTTTTATAGCTAGCTAAGCTTATCAATTTTGTTATGTTCTGTATTACTCATTAAATATTGATCAGTTAATCAATATATAGTGTTCCGGTAAATGAATCTGTTCATCAACCATCCTGTATGGCTTGTATGGTAAGCTTCCTTCACACAGTGATCACCACATCTCATGATTAAAGTTTGATATTTATCAAGTTTGTTCCCTAACTGAGGGCCCTATTCTGTACACTCAATGAATAACACTGTATGTTAAGATTCTTTTAAAGAAAGCACTAGGCCTATTCAGTGCTTGACATGGTTATTACAGTACTCTAGTCCCTCTTGGATAGCATAGTTTTGTTGTTTTGATTTCTAATTTTGGTGAAGATTGATTTTTCAGTCCAGCATTAAAATGTCAGCTTTCTTCCAAGCTGTGTGAGATAAGCTGGCAACAGTAATTGTGGTTATTTGAATTTATCCGCAATACCTGTAGTCAGTTTATTCCCATGATGATACTTCATATATTAACAATTTATTTTTAGTAGAGACTGTACATGTACTATGTGGGTTCAATCATTGCATGGGGATGAATATTTCATCTGAGATTTATGGACAAATGGCACTTCTTCTTTCTAAGTTTAGACATTGAACTTTTCTTGGGTTGTGAGAAGAATATTTAACCTGTTTTTTACATGGGGTGATTTCTACATTGTTGAAGTATTGTACATTCCAGTCCAAAACACAATCGGAGTATACTGCGTATTAATAATTTTTCTTCATTTATGTGTGGTTTACATCTTTTACTTTTCCTGGATAGTACTACAGCTTGAATAGATGAATACATTAATTATGAATACGGAACAATAACCCTTGATAGACCACTGTCTGGAAAGGGGGGCTGTGCTTCACCTAATTTCAGGTCAACAAGGGTTACTAAATGACAATGGTAAACTAGTCCTGTAACTCTTGTCAGGCCACACCTTAAAAGGGACCTGCGCTTTACGTCACGCATACTGTACAACACAGTGCTTTTGCCATTTGACCTGTTGTATGGTTTGTCCATTGTTTTTGAACAGGGAGCTGTTACTTAACAGCTCCCTGGTTTGAATTAATTTTGTGGGGTTTTGTAATACAGGTAGGCAAGAACCCTCATAACAGCTGATGACTGTTTATGCCTTCACCACCTTTCTGTTTCTGAAAAAGAAGAGAAAAAGATTACAAAGAAGTTTCAGAATTTGACAATTGTATTTGATCTGCAAATTACAGTAACTACTGTATACAAGTAGTTGCAGATACTTTGAAGTGTTAAGTTACATGATATGATATACTTTTATTGGAAGTCTTTAACTATTGTTATGTACTGCATGTGTGATAATCTGCTGTTTCATATGTGTAAATGACTCACCTCTACTACCCCTGGCAATGTCAGTCGAAGGGGAGTTATTGACATATGAAAGAGTGACTCACATGTGCATCATTGTACCAAATTGTCAATCACCAGAGTGACTCTGGTGTAGGTCAATTTACTTCAGACCCATTGACTTTGTACAGAGGGGAGTGATTTGGAGTAAGTCATTTCACAAAAATTGTCAGTCACTTGCATGTATGTGACTGAGGGGTGGGTGTATCAATGTACATGTTTTGTCCACCCACCTTGGTGCAGTGCAATTACTCACCTTGTCCAGGAGTGTAGGGGTGAGTCACACAATTGACAAGTGCATAAAACCAGGTATACTGGATCAACATACTAGTTTTGGTTTCTATGGTGATATATTTCAGATACTGTTAACCTGGAAAAATATACGGGTCTAAAAACGGGAATTTGCGAGTGGAAAAAATTTGTATCCATTAAATATGATTAAATGTTTTTTTAGATTTGAGTGAGCAACAGTGTGTGGTAATGCTCTAAGCACGGCCCCTATATAATTGTGTGATGAATAGTACATTAAACTGCGAAAGAGGGAAGCATATCAAAATGTATATACTATAGTAATATTGTTGCTATCATGATGTTTGGTGGAAAGATGTTTGACACATCAGTTTATTTAGAACCATGGGAAATTGTATAATTAATTCCAAGTCTGCTGTGATGCAAGTTTCTTTCTCTCTTTTGGAAAAAAGCAGTTTAATTTGTAAACCAACCAGTTTTACAATAGATGAAAAAGATCAACATGTCAAGATGCTGAAAGACAGTACTTATCCTTGTCCCATACGTACTGTTCAAAACTGGTTGCTGCAAATACCAATTCTTCTTCTATTTTATACCCTAAGGCAGTCCCTTGGCCAATGAAATACCCTTCCTATCCTACTTTTAATATTGACCTATTGGTAATTTGATTACAGAACCATGTAGTCTTGGCAAATCCTTGCCAGGATTTACACTGTATGGAGAGTGTTTGATTTCCTCAAGAAATGGGTTATTCTTTCTATATTTAGTTTTGTTTGAAAGGTGGACTGTCAATTTGTGAGGGCGTTCTTTTTAGCCAATTTTTGTGAATTTTCGTTGACGCTAGTATTATCTCGCGCTCACACCCGCATCTGCTATTGTCTATGATTTCCATTTTCACAGGTGCATATGATCATCAATTGTAATGTAAAATGAATGTGTGCACAGTAATGTTACAGTAACACTGACGTTAGCACTGCATGCATTAAATCAGAGATTCAGAGCGAATGAGTTGGGAGTGCGAAGATTCGTACTGTGTGTACCTGTACTGTAGCTATTCACCCAGCAGTTGGATGCAGCTCCTTCCATGCTACCGGAGGCTTCCTCCATATTTTGCTTCACTTTATCAAGCTTATGTGCTAT
The DNA here is from genome assembly GCA_020152595.1 of Chiridota heheva. NCBI lineage: Eukaryota > Metazoa > Echinodermata > Holothuroidea > Apodida > Chiridotidae > Chiridota > Chiridota heheva. The sequence continues at coordinate 1,103,685 of JAIGNY010003708.1, read as the reverse complement.
GTTAATAGGCCTATGTCATGCATGCATCACAATTTAGCCAATGGCCTTACGTGTTACACGTACTGTACACCACAATGCAGCAGTACTCTGCGACATAAAAGACGATGATCGACGGATACAATTTTTTGCTAGTCTTTGATAGATTACGACCCAAATCTCTAAAATATAATCCGACAGCGTAACCATGTTTTAGAACCTGTCCTGAAAAACATTTACTCAACTTCAAATCGGCAAAGTCCACCTTTAAAGGTATATATATGTACAGTAAACAGGTAGAGATTTTTCATCCGGGTGAAGGAGAAATCTATTCTGAGCAGAACAGTCGTTAAGTGGTCACAATAGTACTCACAGTTTTTAACAAATGACAAATCAAAGTTTTTTTTTCTTTTTCAGATTCTTAATGTATTTCTTTATATTTATTACCCAAATTTCAAACACCCAAATTCTCAAATTGTATTTTACTGCTAAATTTGGGTCAAGGTTATAATAATATTCAAGTACCTGTTCATTGTAGCCAACCTCTCCCATTCAAATTATTTCACCTGCCTCCCTGCTTTATCAATGTTGTCTTGTTCCTCATTTTACAGCCCGCAGATTCCAAGAGAGAGGAGTTTAGAAAGTACCTTGAGAAGGCTGGAGTCTTGGAAGCTCTCACAAAAGTCTTGGTTGCATTATACGAAGAACCCGAGAAACCAAACGATGCATTGGAGTATCCTTTACAGAGTAGACTTAAACAATGTTAAAGCTGTTTACTGCATTTACACATAAATTAATGAGCGTTTCATGCATTTTACATTATGAAATACGCGTTTCAGTTTCCTGTTGGTCTTCATTCACCAGTGTTTCACAACTGGTTTATCAAATGTCATTAAATGTTAAAAGGAATTTAAAAAAACTGCCGTTAACTGTGTTAGAGAAAAAATGAAAAGTTCAAAATTAGAAAATAAATTCACTTAAATCATTCAGAATGATGTCTCAAAATTATTTTTCATGCTACGTATTATAGAATCTGCAAATTGACATGCAGAATATATTTTTGGGACTACAGTAAGTCAACTTTTTGGACTATTAACAGATTACGGATCATATGTCATTGTATAGCTGTTATGCACACATTTCCCTCAGGTATAAACCTTTAGAGACCGTTAAAATAATCTGAAAATTCCCACACATGTTACAGTTTTCAATAGCAAGAAAAATTCTTCCATATTTTCTTTCCTTCAAAGAAACATAATTCTCACCAGTTTTGACTACCTGAGGGTACCCTTTGTATAAATAATATCACATCAGCTTGCATGGTTTGCTAAGGCTATGGAGTTTGAAGTCAGAACATTCTAAATCAAATTACAGTAGCTCCAAATATTTCAGTCTTTGGATGAATTGTCAGTAATTTGATTTCACAATTGAGCAGGCAGCATACAAACCAAATATTAGGTTAAGATTAGTTGATGAACAACAAAGTCTTGCGGTGGCTAAGTTGTCATCAAGTTCAAGTGCTGCCAGGATGTCAAAGGAATATTCCTGTGAATTTTTGTATTTTCATATATATGATATAGGACTATGAAAGAAATAATTTGGTGTAAAACACACATTGATATCTTTCTCCGTTTAGGAGCTACTGCGTTATGGTATTGAAAAGTGACCTTACAGTGTACAGTGTGACATGAAGCAATATCTTTCCTTAGGAAAATTGGTCAGTCAATCATTCACAGTTAAGGCACATTATTACCTCAGGCATTATGATACACAGCTTTTCTTATCACCAGTTTGAAAACAGAACAAACTTCTCCCACTAAGACACCAAACATGGAGGAGTGATTTCAATCACAAAAGTGCCTTGATTATTTAGCTCTGGCTTTGTGTAATCTTATACACACAAATAGCCTTGGGCTACTTGGCTGTGGTTTGCGCGGGAATGAAAGATAAACAACCATAGTTTTGAGTGGAAACACAATACACTGATTAGGAAGTCAGGTTGGTAATTGTCATGAACTCAGGTGTCCGGGTGTGGGTGCGGGTAGGCTTAAAGAGAAATTTTTCAGCATGGATGTCATCAAGGCAAATCCAAGATGACAGGGTTTGCATTAGTAGCATGATTGCACAAATCATGCAATCAGTTCTCACAATCCTGCACAAATACCCTACCAAAATTCTAAAATTCCCTACCAAAATTCTGAAATTCCCTACCAAAATTCTAAAATTCTTTACCAAAATTCTGAAATTCTCTACCAAAGTCCTGAATTCCTACCAAAACATTTTTGAAAGGGAATTATAAAATTTATGAAAAATAGCAAAAAACCCCATCAAAATCACTTAAAATTGACCATATGAACACATTTTTAAATTTTCAGGAATTAATATGCAAATTTATAATGCATGATTGGGAAGGCCTATCTAGTTTCATATGTAAATTTTTTATTGTTTACAATCTTCTGCTAGTTTTCCCAGAGAGGGCTGCTAACACTGGCAAAAACACTTCAAGCTTTGATGAACCATAACCTACAGTAGAGTAGATTCCTTCAGTAGAATGTGATATGGAGGCATTTGAAGTCCTAATACTACACCTATTTCAAGCAATGCACTTTGATATTGTGATGCAGTAATTCCACAATATCCATGCCCTTGTAGATACAATTGATCGATTTGAATGTTTAAGGGTGTTGCAACCATTAAACAGCTCATTGAATGAGGTTAATGAAGAAATAAGCCATGTACAATACCGCCAGAGGGTAAATTTCTCCTTAATTTGGTCAAATTCAGCTTTCTTAAGCAGCACTTGAGCAATACTAGCCCAGACACAGCGGATGTAGAAGCTCTGAGGCTACAAGTCGGTGAACTCCAACAGAAGGTGGAGCAATTACAGGATGAAAACAAAGAACTTAAATCAAAGGTAAGCGTAACCTCGTCAAGGAGGAGATGAGAGAATGCTTAGATACTGTTCTCACTTGAGTGCAAGCTTGCGATCGGACCCACTGCAGGTGATCAGATCTGCTGGTAATCAGATCTGCTGGTGATCAGGTCCGCTGGTGATCGGACCCACTGCAGGTGATCAGATCCGCTGATTTGTAGCTTGACTATTTGAAGAATAGTGAGAGCTATTCTACTAACCCTGGTACAGCGTCCTCTTAAAGTTTTTGGATGAGTTTGTTTGTTATGATACTGACATTCCTGACATGAATACAAATTATAATTTTTGTCTTACATAAATGAGAAGTCAAACAAAAGAGCCTCTGGTCTCAAAAGAATTTGAAATTTGGTTGAAGTTTTTGGAGGAATTTGTTTGTTATGATAATGCCTTGCCTGACATGAATAGCAAGTTAAATATTAGTCTCGCATAAGAAAAATTCTGTTAAAAGAGCTCCCTTCAAAAGAATTTGAAATTATTAAGTGTCTGGGAGGCGTTTCTTTGTCTGGTATAATAGGTTAAGTTTAAGTTTCTGGAGTACTTTGTTTGTTATGATAATATGCCATTCCTGACATGAATAGCAAGTGAAATATTTGTCGTGCATGAAAAAAATTATGACAAAGGAGCCCCTTGCCTCAAAGCATGCAGGAAGCATGCAAGACTTCGATTTTAGACAGGTGGTAGGAGGGTGGGATGTCATGTGGGACAGGTTGGGATTGTATGTAGGACGGTGCGATTGTATGTAGGACATTGTGATTGGCTTATAAGAGAGAATGTGGGATGGCATTTTGGTCAGGGTGGGTTGTCATCTGGGAGAGGGTGGGCTGGCTTGTGGGACAGGTGGGTTAGCATGTGGGGCATGATGGAATGGTATGTGGGGCAGGGTGGAATGGTATGTGGGGCAGGGTGGAATGGTATGTGGGACATGTCGTGGGGTATCATCTAAATTTAATAAATAAAATAGTACATAGGGTGTGAGATGATATGTTGCACAGAAGTTATAATGGAATGTGGTACAGAGGGTGGAAGCTGTGTTATTGGCGGGGAGGGTATCATTGTTTGGGATGTCTAGTGTTTTATACATTATGGCACTATTATTTTGCATAATTTTACATTAACATTGCTTTACACTTGCACACTTTTCATGATGCTTAGGGAGACGAGCCAACTTTTGGTACGCGGCATGCTGTCGAATTCCGCAAAACTGCAGGACTTTTTTTCTATTTAGGACGGATTAAAAGCACCCATCAAACATGGTTCAGTGAAGCCATTGTACCAACACACTTTCCTGCATAACGATAGCAAAAATGCCTGGCGATATTGCGCAGGATATCGCAGGTAATCTTGTTGGAAAGTCCTCCAACCATGAAGCTAATAATAGATCCATGCTCTAACTGAACAAAGAATGATACACAGTTACATTAATCTTATTTCGGCAAGGGGATGGGATTGTGAAGGTCAAGTACTCATAATAAAAAAGAACCTGTTATTGCTCATAATGTATTTCGCGAAAAATAACATGTTTAAAAGAAGTTACAAATAATATCGCGATTCAACTGACTAACTCCTGCTACAGTACTGTCTCAGTTAATAGTTGCCTCGAGCCAAATTGTATCAGATTTTAAACTAGGAAAAAAAACTGAAAATGAATGAATCCTCAAATGTGTCTCCTGGCTTTGAATTTGTGGTGATAATGATATAGATCTTTCATAAAATAAGATAAAAAGAACAATTTTAAATACTGTATCTGTTAACAAGTTGAATTTTAAGTCTTTTTTCTTTCTTATCTTTCACAATGGGGACATTTCAAGTATCAAAAAATCATGACCAAATAATGTTTTCCATTTTCATTTTTGTGTATGTTTTTCTGACGTTAGGCCTATGTGTTTGTTCAATTTTTCATGGATTGATGACTGGTCAATGTTTTAGTCAAAATTGGGAATTTTAAAGTTTGGTTCATTTTAAGCCTATACTTACAGTAACCAACTTACTCAATTTTGCCATTTTTATTCCGAATTTATTCCAATATACATGTACTTAAATTGAATGTACCTTCAAAAATAATGATAAATATTATTAAAATTGATCGTGAAATCCCTCACGGCAATGGTCTAAACTAGAATTCCTACTGTCCCAGCATGTAAATGAAATACCCCTACACTATTAAAAAGGTAGATTTTTGTGAAAACAGCTCTCCCCCAGTCTTCCCCCAGTCTTTATTTCATTTCTTAACAAAATTTTTGGTTTTTTTATTATTTTGGGGCGGTTTTCTTTCGTGTTTCACTTTATTTGTTTATGGAATAAAACCACAAATTATGTTTTTGTTTCTTATTATGTTATTAACTTTCTTAATATTTGGAGGAGAGACTTAATTTTACCTGAGTTTGGAATAGATATATATATTTCGGAATAAAACATGAAATCTGAGTAAGTTGATCTTGTTGATGAGCATGCGAAGCATAATGTGAACCTATGTAATGGCGATTTCGGCCATCCAGCCATCCACAATTTTTTCTGAGATTTCTTCAGAAATGTTAAAGTTTTTTGAGAATTCCTCAAAAAATGTTAAAGTTTCTTAAAGAGTTCCTCAGAAAAACTTAAAAGTTTCTTCAGAAATCTTTATGGAAGGTTAGAATTTCCTTACAAAATGTTTAAAGTTTTTCAGAGACACTGAAGATAGATTGAAGACTAATTTCCTTAAAAAGTTTACAAAACATTTGATATTTCCTTAGATAACTGTAAAATGATATAATTTTCCAATATTCTTGAGAGATCCTCTAGCATCTCTCTTGTAGCACTGGAGATTTAAAATCTTTCAAAATATTTAGGCACTTACAGTTGTATCAGGCATGAGTATTAAACTCTGCCTTTTTTATTGTAGTCATTTGCATGAAGTTGTTACAGTATATGAACTGACCAGACTTTTTTATTTAGTATGCTTAGTCAGGGAGTGTGACACGATGTGATTGCATATAGACATAGGGAGGAATGCCATGTGGGACATGGATGGGGGCCATGTGGGACATGGATGGCGGCCATGTGGGACGTGGATGGGGGCCATAAGGGACATGATATAATATGTACCATGTGGTATACACCAAGGGCTATATCAGGCATAATTATTTGACTGCCTTTTTTGAATGGAAGCTATGGGATGTCATCTGGGACATGTAATGGGATGCCATGTTGAACATGGGGTTGGATGCCATGTGGAACAGGGTGGAATGCCATGTAAGATATATGGTAGAATGCCATGCGGGACATAGGGTGGAATGCCATGGGATGGGATGTCATTTGGGACATAAAGTGGAATGCCATGTGGGACATGCCGTGGGATGCCATGTGGGACTTGGGGTGGGATGTCATGAGTAACACAGAGTGTGACATAGGTTGGGATGCCATGTGTGACATACTGTATGGTGGAATGCCATGTGGGAGATATGGTGGAATGCCATATGGGACAAAGCATGGGATGGGATGTCATGTGGGACTTGGGGTGGATGTCATTTGGCACATGGGATGGGATCCATGTGGGACTTAGAAAGGGATGCCATGTGGGTCATAGCATGAGATGCCATGTGGGACATATGGTGGAATGTCATGTGGAAGATGTGATGTCATGTGGGAGACATGGGGTGTGATGCTATGTGGGAGATATGGTGGAATGCCATGTGGGACAAGGGATGGGATGGGATGCCATGTGGGACATCGGGCAGGATGCCATGTGGAACATGGGATGCCATATGGGACTTAGTGTGAGATGCCATTTTTATGATTGACCTATCTGGTGTCCAGGACAAAGCTACCCTTAAAATATTGGTGGCATCTCTATGTAAAATATGTCAGAATTATTTCCATCTTCTCTCACAAATTGTTATGTTGTCGGTACCATCTTTGTCTTTCTGTACAAGTCATTATTTGAAATTACTGTTGGCCATCGGACTTTTAATATTTTGTGTAGGCAGTTTTGTTGGAATGGGTATGGGTTAAATTATATGATGAAAACTAACAGACAAAATATTTTCCACAATCAAGAATGGTTTAAGATTAATAGAGGGTATTTTGGTAAGTAATGACTAACAAAATAGTTACATCACCCAGAAGGATGCTTTAAAGTATTTTAAATCTTTCACTGACAGACATGAAAAGGTAAGTACATCCTTCAAATTAAGTGGGTGCATCTCTACTAGCCCCAATACTTACTGCATATACATCCCCCCGATAAGCCTTTTCTCTATGCTAGCTTTAAATAGTCGTGCATGTAGTCCTTCTGACAGTTCTTGTTGATAGTGAGAATGCTCACCTGATCTGATAGCAGTCACTTGATCTTTATTGTAGTCAAGAGTAGGATCATGATCCGGAACAGGCGATCTAATCCGCTGATGGGATTGTGTGTGAAAGCAGATCTGTGCCCCGCAATCACATTAGTTAGGAAATATCCTGTTATAACTTGTTGTTTTTGCGCCACAATTATCCTACCTGCTCCTGTTTTTTCAAGAGCCCACCACTTGTTAACTCAACAAGTTCACTCATGCCCATGATCAGATTGCCTGCAGTGGGTCTGATCGCATTCTTGGGTTCAAGTGAGAACATATGTCATTGTTTTTTCTACAATCAGCGAGCAAGATGATCGTCGGGGATCATGATCCTGATCAGTGAGAACGTACGAGGATCTTGTTAGTTTTATGGGTTAAGAGAGTATTTTCACCTTAAAAACCTTGGATATTGCCAGAGGGAATCGATTAAAGAGTTCATTTAGAGGAAGGATTGATAGAACACCCTTTACAAAGGGTTGTCGTGGCATTTCAATGTTTTGTATTGATAGTAATAAAGAAAGCAGTGACGTGTCTAATGGGGCTATTGGAGGCTTAGCCTCCCCTCAACTCCCAAAATTCTGTGGAAGCCATAAATATCATTTATAATATGAACCATGTGTGGCATTTTTTGCAGTCACATCAACTGAGCTGTCGTTAATTTTGGACCAAACGTTTTACAGTTTGCACCAAAAAACCTCCCATTTTTGACCAAACATCTTTCATTTTGGCCTCAAAATCTTCAATATTTTGACCCATAAATCTGTACATTTGGCTTTTATCAAAATGTTCAATTTTAGATGAAAAAATCTAAGGGCCAGAATCTACAATAATAGAACCAAAAAGCTTTGGATACAGAGGGTAAAGTTCTTATCATCAGGCCATGAGAGCCATAATGAATTTTCAAAGCAATACAATTTTAAAATAGGCCTTTCATCTTTTTGCCCACGCTACTTGGACAAAATCAAGGGAAATTTTAAGGAATTCTCTTGGAATTTACAGGAATTTAAATTCATTTTCAGGAATTTTTTTTCATTTTTAGGAAATTGTCTTTATTTTCAGAAAATTTTCTTCAATTTCTGTGAGATTTTCATGAATTTTAAGGAAATCTCTGTCAATTTTCGGAAAATCTCCTTCATTGTCCGAAAAATGTCCTACTTGGTAAAATCTTCAATTTCCGGGAATTTTTCTTTAATTTCCATGAAAATTCTTCACTTTCCAGGAAAATTCTTTACTTTCCAGGAAACCACTGTCAATTTTGAGAAATTTTCAGGAACTTGCCAAAATCGAACAAAATTTCAATTTTATGTTAATAATTTCACAATTTGTCATTAAAATAAAGCATGCATGCATCGAGGAAACCTCGGGGGTGCCTCCAACTCATACGCGCCTCTATCAGTCTTTCCTCCCTAATGTGAAACCGGCCCTCAGTCACTTTCCTCAAAAATGAAAAGCAAAGAAAGAGTACAAGGTGATGTAGGTATTAATTAATTTATCATAAAATAAAATAGATACAATAGATAAAGGCATCGTAAATAATAGATTGTCCCCTGCTAAAAACAAAAAGAAAGAAAACCTACTTTCATCTGCTATGTAAAATCATTAACAATCATCACCATCGGTAATGATAACCAAATCCCAAACGTAATAAGCAATACAAGAAATAATCATGATATCTGAATTTCCACATTCCCTATGCTAAAATAAATGTAAATACTTCTTCTTTTCTCAACTGCTTAAACACTAAAAGATTGAAATGCTTTACCAACAGACCACCAGACATTGACATACATTCAGCAAGTCTAAACTGTTTCAAAGCTAAACTTAGCTACTAATCTTATCAACTGTTTTTTCCTCATACTTGTTATGCTCGGTTGTCATTCATGTCCAGAAGGATTTTTGCTGACCTGTAAGATTGTACAGCACCATTGAATGTTTGCTACACTATAAGTTTCCATTACACCTTGACCTATTCCGCCTTAACCTATTCAGATTTAGGTTGCAAGATTACTTTAGCAGATGGAAAGTGGCACACGTACCACGCTAACTTTTTTAACTTCGAAGTTTTCGGTTAGACTAGCCTCTTTCATTTCAAATAATATAATTCTCTTTCACTATCTCTTTGTGACTCTTCAAAAAATATTTTAGTTTGATAAATATTTTCTATTATGTTTCTGAAACGGTAAAGAAAACTAAACAATACCATTCTTCATATCATGTTTTGGGGTTGGCTATTAAAATTTTGGATTGGCACTGGAAGTTTTTGTCTGCATTCCTCAACATTGCCAATTTACATGATTTTTGCGAATAAAAACAATGCCATAAACCTTTGAATTAGCATTGCTGAAATTTATTGTAGCGTCGTAACAATTAAAATACAATCTTTAATAAATAGCACCTAATTTGAAGTCCATATTGTCTTCATTAAATGAAATTTAAAGAATAATTCATCTATTAAAAGATGGCGGATTTTGAGCATGGAGTTTACAATACTAGACCTGTCGCTCCCTGAGGGCCACGACAGAAATAGAAGACTAAAATAGATCAAGAGAATGAGGTGCTTCCAAGTTTCTCAAGATGGGTGTTTTTTAATTCTTGAATCTATAATAGTACCAGAGTAATGTAAAAACTGACAATGAATTCCTGAAATTGGTTTTGAAATTTTGAGAAATACATTACTGAAATATGTTTTTGCACTATCAGTGTCATGTAACAAGTGTTTATTAAAGGAGCTGAAAGGACCGATAAGTGAGGCTGTATTTTTTGCTATGGCAAAAATAGTACACAGCCTTTAATGCTCGTGTCATTGAAAAATTATTTAAGTAATTATTGTTAATGTGAACATTCCTATTAAAGGTTTTCAGTACCATCACCTACACGAAACTGTTTTAATATTCTTGAGACTCAAGAAAAACATGCCATCACTGTACGGCCATCGGCTCATTTAAATTGTACCTATAAAAGTTTTTGGCCAAAATATCAATTTCATACAGCGTAGTCTTGAATAAAGCTCACCAGGACGCCCAGTTGCCTCAATGTTGTTGATAATTAGCAGCAAATTTTTAAATGCCCTCAAGAGATTATTCTTTCATCACATGGGATCATTTTCACTTTCAATATTGAATTTCTTTTGTAATTTCAGATTCCGGCAGAACCAGCTGAAGCTGATCAGGCTGTCGAAGGTTGATGGTCGGTTTCTCAGCTTTTTTTTTTTCTTTTTTTCAAGCCTGGAGGAAAACCATCCGTCCATCCGTCACTCTTGTATAGAAAAACTATGTGAAACTCTTTGAAGCTTGTATATACGTTTGTGTGTTGTTTTTTAAGAAGTGTTTGTAAGTGACAATATTTTCTCAAAACATTTATAAAAAAACACTTTTGACTATGGTAGGTATGAATAAGAGCATTTAAACATTTATTTTTAAGTATTTAGTTAAAAAGTTAAAGAGAAAATTTAAATATATAGATAAATAGGTTAGAAAGATTTTACAAAACATTAATTTGATTAAAAGAAAGTTGTAAAAGGTGCCTTTTTTGCATAAGTAGTTATATCAGGTTTAAGCAAGAAAGTTCTATATCAGTTTTAGCATTTGTGGTGAACCGTAAAAGCAATTGTTCTACGGTTATATGTATTGTCAAAGTGTAATATGTATTTCAATCTGATTTGCATGATTTGACATTAGGATGGATCAGAACGAATATGTGTTAGATTGTGTGAAATTGTAAAAGTGTTGTTAAAGGTGGCAAAAAATAAGTGGTGATATTTAACAGAGAAAGGAAATATGGAGAGTAGTAAATATTTAGCATTTAATTCACTATCAGCTAAGAAGGGAGTTTTGCATGGTTTGTGGTCAAAAACTACCATGATTGTTTTTGTGACTTGATTGTTTGCACACACTGCACGTTCTTGTTTTTGTGACTTGATTGTTTGCACACACTGCATTCTTGTTTTAGTGATTTGATTGTTTGCACACGGCACGTTCTTGTTTTAGTGACTTGATTGTTTGCACACACTGCACGTTCTTGTTTTAGTGACTTGATTGTTTGCACACACTGTGCATTCTTGTTTTTGTGACTTGATTGTTTGCACACACTGCACGTTCTTGTTTTAGTGACTTGATTGTTTGCACACTGCGTTCTTGTTTTTGTGACATGATTGTTTGCACACTGCACGTTCTGGTTTTAGTGACTTGATTGTTTGCACACACTGTGCATTCTTGTTTTTGTGACATGATTGTTTGCACACACTGCACGTTCTTGTTTTAGTGACTTGATTGTTTGCACACACTGTGCATTCTTGTTTTAGTGACTTGATTGTTTGCACACTGCACGTTCTGGTTTTAGTGACTTGATTGTTTGCACACACTGTGCATTCTTGTTTTTGTGACATGATTGTTTGCACACACTGTGCGTTCTTGTTTTAGTGACTTGATTGTTTGCACACACTGTGCATTCTTGTTTTTGTGACATGATTGTTTGCACACACTGTGCGTTCTTGTTTTAGTGACTTGATTGTTTGCACACACTGCATTCTTGTTTTTGTGACATGATTGTTTGCACACACTGTGCGTTCTTGTTTTTGTGACATGATTGTTTGCACACACTGCGTTCTTGTTTTAGTGACTTGATTGTTTGCACACACTGTGCATTCTTGTTTTAGTGACTTGATTGTTTGCACACACTGTGCGTTCTTGTTTTAGTGACTTGATTGTTTGCACACTGCACGTTCTGGTTTTAGTGACTTGATTGTTTGCACACACTGTGCATTCTTGTTTTTGTGACATGATTGTTTGCACACACTGTGCGTTCTTGTTTTTGTGACATGATTGTTTGCACACTGCACGTTCTTGTTTTAGTGACTTGATTGTTTGCACACACTGCACGTTCTTGTTTTAGTGACTTGATTGTTTGCACACACTGTGCGTTCTTGTTTTTGTGACATGATTGTTTGCACACACTGTGCGTTCTTGTTTTAGTGACTTGATTGTTTGCACACACTGTGCGTTCTTGTTTTTGTGACATGATTGTTTGCACACTGCACGTTCTTGTTTTAGTGACTTGATTGTTTGCACACACTGACACATGATTGTTTGCACACTGCACGTTCTTGTTTTAGTGACTTGATTGTTTGCACACACTGTGCGTTCTTGTTTTTGTGACATGATTGTTTGCACACACTGCATGTTCCCCACATGCAATGCTTGATGCTTTGACTGCAGCGTACCAACTTATTACCTTCATGTGATACAATGCAATGGTAATCAACTGGCACAAGATGGTACTCAAACATTGCATTTGATTTAAGATGGAGATTTTCCAAATTGTGTTTAAAAGGTTGTTGTTTGTGATGTCAGCCAACAAATTTTAACGAAAAGATGAAGAAGACAATTGTGCAGCGCCATTACTCATGTTGCTTACTACTATATAACATACCATGCATTACCATGTCATTGGATTCTTAAATAAAAATCATGAGTATAGGTGTATTCTTCATTAACAGTTGGGGCCTTCAGCCATAGTGATTGCATAATGATGCTGCTGTGCATTGGCACAGGAACATGTTATTCATTGGGGGCACAAAGATATGCTACAACACTAGTTCAATTGTGAAAAATTGACTTAGTTCGAGGGGCACCATGTAGGTCACTGCAACATTGGGGAGCATGTGCCCCCCCTCTCCTGGTTTCTATGCTGCTGTGTCCTTTCTGTACTTTGGTTCATCAGGAGTCTATAATAGTATTCCTGGCTTCATTGAGTAATTGGAGGATATACTACTTTAGCATGAAAGAGGGTTCAAGACTTAACCTTTTGCTGCTTTTCATAAGACTCATCAGCATTTTATAGAAAACAATATCACTTGTATTGTCCCAACAGACAAAATTTGAATTGTTTCAGTCACGAAAGAACTAGCTTGTGTAGAAGTGCCTGAAAATTGGTTAGCATTTTCCAAGCTGCAAGTCATAGGTTGTGTGTTTCAAACACGACCTTCATTCTCAATTACTACAAGACATGGAACAGGCGTGCTGTGAGGGATGTAATGACTTGCATTTGGTGTCAGAAACATGCTTAATTTATCGAGGGAAATGGTGCTTTCCCTGCTTTATCTCTGATTGTCACATTATTTAGGTTCTATGAATTTGAAGCTATATTGTGCATGATTGTTTTATGTAAAGTTTATAATTTTTTTAAGGCATTCCTTTAATGTTTATATTAAAAAAAAACATTTTGTAAACAAGTCTTTCTGAAATGGTTCTTTTGATTTATACCTTCTTTTTTTTTTGTATAAAGACACTTTGCTAATATAAGTTGGGAAGTTTATCCCAAGGTATTCATAGACATCTGTACAGTACAGTAGGTTTTTTGTCGACAGCTAAAACAAGAGCGAGTGTTACACTTATTTTATGTATGTTCATCTACCATGTGTTTTTCAGTTCTAAAGGAATCCATGGATTTTAATTTTTTCATATACTGTATGATACAAAAAACTTTTAGAAACAAAGTGGTGAAAAAAATGTTAATATCTTATTCCGTTTAGAAGTTATGAAATTAAAAAAAAAAATTGAATTTAAACAAAAGTGACGGATTGGCAACATCTGTGACGTCATAGAGACAATTTCAACAAAATGTCTTGTATTTAAAAATGATTTAGATTTTTTTTCTCATTGTAAATGTGATGTACACCAAGAAAAAAACAAAAAACTGAATTATATTTTCCACCCTATCTCTATAATGAACCAAAAATGCTGTTTGATAGTGTACGTAAAAACAGTGCGATTAAATTTATAAGAAATACATAAGAACTGTGCTGCTATTGCCTTGATGACATTACCAAGCTGAAGGACATACTGTATGAGGTGTTTTTAAGAACAGTTTTCTATTCTTTGAATTCTTATAAATTCTAAACGGAATAAGATATTAACATAGTTTTTTCACCACTTTGTTTCTACAAATTTTCTCTATCATATATGAAGAAATTAAAATCCATGGGAATATTCCTTTAAGATTAAAAGACACATTTATACCAGACCAAATTTACTTTTTTGTTGGGACAAACTAGAAAATTTCCAGTGTATTTTGTATCATTCCTAGATAAGATACCTAGATAAGATACCTAGATAAGATACCTAGGTAGCTCTTGTATAATCCTGCTTCATGTAAAGTGGTGAATTGCAAAGATTGTTCGCTTAGCTCTTTGGGCTATCCTGCAGTCTATCGCACAGGTGACAGACAGGCTGGAGAGTGGGCCCTTCGTAGACCTTATATTAGGTTCAGATTAATCAATGAACAACCAAGATATGCAGTGGCTAAGTTCTTATGAAATTCAACTTGTTGATACTAGTGGCCTTAAGAATTCTTCCTTTTTGAAATATTTTCATGTTACATTTTTGTTGAAATCCTTGAATGAAAAGCAAAATGTTACATTGTTAAAGATTGATTTTGAGTGTTTACATAAGCATTTTGGTGCACTGGGCAAAGGACTTTGGCCCGACTTTAAAGACAAGGGCCATTCGCGAGTGCAAAGTCTTTTGAACAGTACATTAAATACATATATAAACAGGATGCCAAAACATTATCTTTTGCTAAAATTTGCGTGTAAGATTGTTTTAAATGCATGAAATATAACTAAAAAGACTGAAAATGAGAACAGTTTACATGTAATTTTCTGCTCTATTAAAACATTCACCTATTCTAAAAAATGAAATCAACCAAAGAATCAAGGTTGTGCATTACTGAGATTTAATGCCCTGTTGCGGTTCATGACAATGCAAATATTCTGTAGAATGTTTGTAAAGATCAAATATAAACTTTGATGTATAAGATGTGAGTTTGAAGAAGATAAGTGTGACGCTACATTTTGCTGTTCTTAAGATGTAAAGAGGCTCGAGTATATGCAGTGTGAAAAAATACCATAGTATATTCTAATACCATAGTATATTCTAATATATACAATTATTAAGAGCAATGATCTGGAGAAGTCTTCAATTGCAAGGCTGCAAACAACTTGTTTTAAAAGGTTAGCTCAGATAATAGACTGCAGTCCTTATTCTAATAGAATATTGCAGCACTAAATATGAGCTCGAGGCCATCTTCCTCAAAAAGCAATAAAGATGCAAGGAACTACTTGGAAGTGTATAATCTATTTCATTTTAGCATATGATGCAATTGAATAGGGAATCATGTAATACCCATTGTTTAAGCAAACGGATGTCAAGACCTGGAGCTGTCATCAGAAATTAAACCAATTTATCTCAAAAATAATTGCAAGTTTGGTTGAAACTTTGAATTTGTTGCTGTGAAGAAATCATTCAATGTTATTTACTTCCAAGTTACACAGGGTCAAATGACAATTTTGCCATTAATGGGATTTTTTGTAAGATGATTTATTTCTAAAGCATTAGAAGGGTTTGAATATTATAGGTGTTGCTGGAGCACCTCTATATTGGAAGAATGTATGTTATACATACCCATTATTTTTTCAGTTCCAATAAAAAATGTTTTTTTCTTCTGGCGGATTTATTTACGTTGCATGTTGTCTTACAGATCAGTAATTGCAGATACGGTCTTGTTTGAATTAGTGATTATTCAAAATTGTTTGATATGTGACACGTTTGTTCTATATCTCCTAAACAATGGCAATACAAATAAGTGATTCAATATTTACTGTTGTGTATGTTTTGCTGCATTGTCTCATCTCAAAAAAAAAAAATTCCCAAAATGGGCTCAACATTTTATGTAGAAGACAACATTTAGTCTGCTTGCCTCTCAAAACCAAAGAATGTTGCCCTTTCATGAGAAAAATCTTCAGGTTATCTCTAAATACAAAAGATGACTGTTATAAATACCATTACCACCAATATCTTTATGTAATTTAATTTTGTGTATTCTCCAAATCTTTAGAAAAGGGGTACAGTAGGGCAAGAAAATATGGTCCCGGGTATCTTGCACACTGGTCACAGGCCATATTTTGAATGCACATCCCTTTTCTTCATTTGTATGGGCTCCTGGGACTCGGAGAGGGGGCTGGGAAAATGCATCCCCTTGCTGCTCTCTGTATTATCATCAGTCCATAGTGGAGGTCAGAAAAGTGGTAATGGAACATGATCCTCTTCTATATACTGCATGATCCTCACATATGTTCACTCCTTGTCTTAGCGAACCTGTTGGCTGAGGGGATTTTCCCTATTTTTGATAAATTCTTTCAGATTGTGATTCTGTATATCCTTCTTTTGTCCATCAATTTTGAATTTAATTGTGAGGCCCTGTCATAAAATCCAATCTAGATAATCACGAAGTGCCAATTCACTATACATTGCAGTATCATAAAATTGTCAATGTTACAAAAGGACCACACAAAGTATATGAGCTATCTGTTATAATATTTTGTTGTCACTTCCATCCATAAATTTTGCCAGAAGAGCCTCTACATCTACCCTGAGCAGCAAAATTGCAATTTGTTAAATGTATAGTCGAGGGTTATTACCATTTGAAGAAAAAAACCTTTAAAGGAATATTCCCATGGATTTCTATTTTCAAATATATGATGGAGAATTTTTTTTAAAACAAAGTGTTGAGAAGAACTATGTTAATATCTTATTCCGTTTAGAAGTTATGAAATTTCAAAGTATTTTTTAATTTGGAAAAAAGTGACTGATTGGCAACATCTGCGATGTCAAGAGACAATTTCAACAAAACTTCTTTTGTTATTTCCTTGAAAATGATATGGATTTTTTTCTCAATGAAAATATGTACACCAAAAAAAAAACCCAAAATGTTTTCTTGTAAATTACATATTCCACCCTATCTCTATAATAAACCAAAAATCACTAAGCTGAAGGGCATATACTGTACGAGGTGTTTTTAAGAACATTTTCCTACTCTTTAAATTGTTATAACTTCTAAACGGAATAAGATATCAACATAGTTTTTTCACTACTTTGTTTCTACAAATTTACTCTATTATATATAAAATTTAAAATCCCTGGTATTATTCCTTTCAGCATTGGCATTACTAGGGAAGCAGCACAAAGTAAAAAAAAGGCAAAAAGAAATTTCTTGTTTATTTCATCTCCCTTTTTCAACCTTATTTGTAATACGAGAGCGGCAAACATTTGGAAAATGTTAGATGTAACAGTGGGGGTAAACCAGAATACCAATAAAATGATTTGGGCTAGTAACGCTAGTGAAAATTCTTCCGAACAATCTGCCGGTCACTCTGCTACTATCTAGTGTATTGAAGTCTTTTCAAAAGAGCTTTGTGATCTTTTCTTTACCCGAAAATTTCTCTCAAGTTTCCAGATTGTGGCTAAGCCGCGTTTGGGATGTATACTGAGGCAGACGGCTGAAAGATATTTATGTAATTTAATAAATTTCTTTTACACATTTTAGTCACCAAAATTACAGCAACATCTGTTTAGGTAGATATTGATTAGGAGTATGTGGTTGATATGACCATTTTCATGATCTACCTAATGTTGCCTGGCCTGTTGTTGTACCCATAAAGAAAAACATGTTATAAACCTGAAATCTTTACAAAATAAATCTTAATACAGGTAGTAAAAGTTTCTCTCTTTATTTAATTTCCTCCTTTTCTTTGAAATAACTATCATCTACATTTATTCCAACAACAAAACATAAAACCATGAAATTAAATTCTTGTTCACACTTGACAAAACAAGATATTCAGTTATCCTACTTAAAACTCAATTCTATGGTGATGTATTGAATTGGATATTAACTGATAATTCTACCTAAGAGCTTCATTTGCATACCTAAATCCATCTACGTCATAAGGCTCATAGGGCTAGTGCTTATACCCGATTTCCATGGCGCAAGTGGATGAGAGCACATGACTCACCCTGGACATGCAGGATGCCAGTCCATCGCAGATTAACTCCCCAACAGTGCAGGTACTTATTTTACAGCTGAGTGGACTGGTCAAAGCAAGTAATGCGTCTTGCTCAATGCAGCGCTCACGGCAGGAATTAAACCCCCTACCTTTCCCTAAGCATCGGTGCTCAGTATTTTCATGAGATAGTGTCGAGGACCAGTTGCTCATTGTTCTGTTGGACAGCAAGATGACTGGACGTAATCGTCCTAGTGTATCTTGTGCATAACGTTGTTTTCCGTTTTTTGCACAGCAACTAATGCCTCGTTTTTTGTTTGTTTGTTGCAATCTAAATGCCTTAATAGATAATTCCTTGGTAGTCGCATATTTATGTGATGTGCTAACAATTCAATCATTGTATATGCAAATTGAAATCTAATCAAACAAACTTAAATTTCATTTGATTAATTGCTCAATTATCAGAGAATGTATAAAACCAGACCTAAAATCTGTGCAAAGAAATTAAACGAGCTTAATTTGATACAATTTTCTCAAGATCACAGAAATTGATTTCAGGTGGTATTCCTTATGTATTTTTTGCTGGATAAGGTATTTGTTATAAACTGGTATCATCTATGACAGAGCATAGATATGTCAATTGCAAGCCCAAAAATTAAATGGGAATAAAGTTTGGAAATCCAGAGAGTGAAGAACAAAGAAAAATCATTGTGCAATACAATGTAAAAAAAATGAAAACTAAAAGATAAAATTACACAATTTCACATCATGGTTCCAAGTTTATATACAGTAGCTACATGTTCTTACATTTTGCTTACCATGATACAAACTTCATGAAGGATTATATGGGCATTCTGGTGTCCCTGGAATATTTGCAATACCTTCGTTCTTACAAGTGATGTTCAAGATAAACATTCATATGTATTTTCAAATCAGCAGTAATCGTTTAGTATGGATGCTTAATACATTTTTGAAAGATACAAGTGCTCAAAATATGAACATCAGTACAAGTGGAAGATGAGACTTCTGTTATTTCAAAATTAAGTCACAAAAAGATGTTGAATGCAGTTTTTAACCCAGTGCTTCTTTATGGACAATGTTTCAAGTTGTAAGACCAGAAGTAGTTGTTTATTTTAATTATTATGAAAATAGAATTGCACCACTTTTTAGACACAAAGTTTCTTTCTAATATGCACCCATGCTCCGGGCCGCACAATGTGCTATTTGAACTGCATTGTGTGTGGTGGTTCTATACTAGCCCCACAATAATCACCACAAAAAATCTTCAACATCAAATGCAAATTAAGCAAATGATGTCACAAAACGTATTTTAAGTCTTCAAATTAATCAAATAAATTATGTTATCGGTCAAAAAATGTTGGGTGGGCACTTATTAGAGCAGGGGCGCTTAATACATCGAATACTGTATTTTAAGTCTTCCAATTATTCAAATAAGTTATGTTATCAGTCAAACTTTTTTTGGGGTGGGTGCTTATTACAACGGGTGCTTAATACATCAAATACAGTACTTCCAATTCCACTCCACCCTTTATTACTTCAACCCCAAAACTGTACGACACCCCCTTCCTCACACAATCAATTTCTATCACTTTTGAGACAAAAAAAGTTATTTTTAGCATTTGGGAATGACTGACAATTACATCTTTTTGGTGGAATTGTCCGTCTCACACCAGGATTAATATCTACATGCTTAATTTATCGACAGAAGATATTGGCACCATCTTCACCTGTTCCTACTATGGAAAGTAAAGACTGCTGTCAAAGAAGCTTGATCAGTTGTTTGCAGTAGCAAGAAATGTCTCTTGCCTTTTCTGGATTCCGGCACACAAATAATCAGATGTCGATGATGAGTTCGTCCACTCCCCAGTCCTCATAACTTCCATCTGGCAGATACCTTCTTATGATCAAAGGAATCTTCCTGGCCCTGTTCAGCAGAAAAAAAAGCAAATTTTCAGTTTAGTTCAATGGTATATGAAAGAGGACAGTAAATTAAACAATAGAGTGAGTAAAAAGTGTTACCAAAAAACCTTATACTGTTAAAGAATTAGTTCAGTGGTCAAGCATGTCCATATTAAATTAAAGAGGACTTCAAAAGAAACAAAATTGTAAAGACAGCATTCAGATATCTTATTCCGTTAAGAAGATATTCAAGTTCAAAGATCTGTCTTATCTGTGTAGAAATGACTGGTGTAGTAAGTCTACTATGGAAAGTTGGTGTCTTCATCCTCACATTCTTAACAATTGTTAATGTATTTTAAAGAAAGTTTACTTAATTTTTTTACTATTTAAATTACTTTTCCTCAAAATTTTCTTCAGGTGGTACATTATAAATACCCTTACTAGATTCAGTTTTACTACTTTTCTGACATATCCCATGCTTTTTAAGCCTCAAAATCACAGGACAAAATATGATAGAATACATAACAACTTTGAAGAATCTGAGGTTATGACATCACAAGTAGTATGATTTCAGTCATTTCTACCCAAATGATACCAAACTTTAAACATTAATATCTCCTTAATGGAATAAGATTTTGGAATGGTTTCTTCACTATTTTGTTTCTTTTGAAGTCCTTGTACATATGAAATTGATTTGCTTGACCACAACTTATCCTTTAGGGAGTTATTTAGGTTCCATTTGACTTGTGAAAAAATGACTGAAATCAGACCAATTATGACATAATATCATCACCTTCCTCAAAACTTTGTGTACAATTTATTGAAGGCTATACCTAATATTTGTGACTTTTCTTTTAAGAAATTAAATATGGCTAAATTCCTTCTGGTTCAATTACTTTAGAGAAGAGTTTTAATCTAAGCTTAATTTTTTTAATGTTCTAAACTAAGTAAGACAGCTTGTAGATCTTTATGTAATTCTATTCAACCATGGATGAATTAAATGTCATTTCTTGCTAAAATTTCATTGCTTTTATGACCCAGTTTAACAAAACTTTTATCAGAGTTGGCTTGGTTTTTTTTTAACTTTATTCTCCCTTATGGGAACTTGGCATGATGCTACCTTTTGTTTTGTTTGTTTACTTCATACTCCCTTGTGGGAAGTTGGCATACTCTGTTTTGTTTTGTTTGTTTACATCATACCCCCTTGTGGGAACTTGGCATACTCCCTTATGTATTGTTTGTTTACTTCATGCTCCCTTGTGGGAACTTGGCATACTCCCTTTTGTTTTGTTTGTTTACTTCATACTCCCTTGTGGGAACTTGGCATACTCCCTTTGTTTTGTTTGTTTACTTCATACTCCCTTGTGGGAACTTGGCATGCTCCCTTTGTTTTGTTTGTTTACTTCATACTCCCTTGTGGGAACTTGGCATACTCCCTTTTGTTTTGTTTGTTTACTTCATACTCTCTTGTGGAACTTGGCATACTCCCTTTTTTTTGTTTGTTTACTTCATACTCTTGTGGAACTTGCCATGCTCCCTTTTTTTGTTTGTTTACTTCATACTCTCTTGTGGAACTTGGCATACTCCCTTTTCTTTGTTTGTTTACTTCATACTCCCTTGTGGGAACTTGAAATGCTCCCTTTTATTTTGTTTACTTCATGCTCCCTTGTGGGAACTTGGCATACTCCCTTTTGTTTTGTTTGTTTACTTGATGCTCCCTTGTGGGAACTTGGCATACTCCCTTTTGTTTTGTTTGTTTACTTCATACTCCCTTGTGGGAACTTGAAATGCTCCCTTTTGTTTTGTTTGTTTACTTCATACTCCCTTGTGGGAACTTGCCATGCTCCCTTTTGTTTTGTTTGTTTACTTCATACTCTCTTGTGGAACTTGGCATACTCCCTTTTCTTTGTTTGTTTACTTCATACTCCCTTGTGGGAACATGTCATGCTCCATTTTGTTTTGTTTGTTTACTTCATACTCTCTTGTGGGAACTTGGCATACTCCCTTTTGTTTTGTTTGTTTACTTGATGCTCCCTTGTGGGAACTTGGCATACTCCCTTTTGTTTTGTTTGTTTACTTCATACTCCCTTGTGGGAACTTGAAATGCTCCCTTTTGTTTTGTTTGTTTACTTCATACTCCTTGTGGGAACTTGGCATACTCCCTTTTTTTTTTACTTCATACTCCCTTGTGGGAACTTGGCATACTCCCTTTTGTTTTGTTTGTTTACTCCATGCTCCCTTGTGGGAACTTGGCATGCTCCATTTCGTTTTGTTTGTTTACTTCATACTCCCTTGTGGGAACTTGGCATACTCCCTTTTGTTTTGTTTGTTTACTCCATGCTCCCTTGTGGGAACTTGGCATACTCCCTTTTGTTTTGTTTGTTCACTTTATACTTCCTTGTGAAAACTTGGCATACTCCCTTTTGAAGCCAAGCTATAACAGATGCTGGTTACAGCAATGCCCAGTCTAGTGTGCCAAACACACATAGTTTTACAACTATGATAACCCATAACCCAGTTTTGGTAATGGAACTGAATTTACAACTACAACCTCATGGTGGAAGACTTCAACAACTGTTTCTTTGGCAGAGTTTAAAGGAGCTGGCGTCTGAAAAGTGAAGGCATATTTTTCTTGAGTCTCAAGAATATTTGAACACACTTTTCGTGCATAAGATGGTACTGAAAACATTTGATACAAATGTTCAAACTATTAAATCATAATTATTCATTCATGATTATTTCTATGAGTACTTGGGTAATGAGTAATTTTTCAACAAGCAAAAAATAAAAAATACACAAGAGCTTCTTCAAAAACTACATTTTTTAAGCTTGAAAACTGAAAGACAATCAATTGTTAATATTACATATCATATTTTCTTGAATATTATTAAGTGTAAAAATTTAAACACCTGTGAAACAGTCAACTTTTTATCCCTTTTGATAAAATTATTTTCTCATCTTCCTGATTTTTTGTAGTCACTAATTCTTTAAAGGAGACACGAAGTCTGACATATTCCTTATTTCCTTTGAAAAAGAAACTAACTACCACAAACAGCAAGTCAAAAGCTTATTCGTATCTAAAGTACCATACAAAAGGAAAAGAATTTTACATGAGCTAGAAAACTTTGCAGTTGGAAAAAATTATAACCATGGGAAAATCGGAAATCCACGGGAAGAAAAAAAATGTCATTTTTATTTTTATCATTAATAGATTTCTTTAGTAAACAACAGAGTATGTGGAAATTAGGTGCTGTAAAACATCACCCATGTAATTGTGAGATGGAAAGTACATCAAATTGCAAAAGAGGGAAGTAAATAAAGATGTATGCACTATATTAATATTATTTCTGTCGCAATTTTTCGTTGAAAGATTTTCGGCACCTTTATTCAGAACTGTGGAAAATTTCATAATTAATTACAACTCCGGAAAACTTGAGATAAAATAAAGAAATATATTACATTCCAACATCCTACTGGGCATTATTTTCTGCATGGTTTTAATCAAAATGGCTGCTCCTATAGAGGCAGAATTAATGTTTGTAATAATTACAAAGAATCGAAGAGGTATGCATGGGTGTTGCCAGGGAGGGGGTGGGGGAGGAGAGACCCACCCAAAAAAGTAAAATGGTAATGGTAAAAAGGTCCAGAAAATATGCTAAAAGCTCCACTTATTTCCCTCAGCGACCCTCCCTCCCAAATCTAAAAGGCTGGCAACACCCCTGGTATAAAACTTGATCATCTTCTATCATATGAAATAATGATTATGTTAGACGTTATGTCTCCTTGCTTACTTGAGCTCTTTCATGGCTATCTTGAGAGGATCAATCTCCCCTTCCAGCTCCACCATAACCGGTGCACACATCCTGCATAGAGAAAGTACAGTATAAATTGCATTCATGAACATCTAAGTTTGTTTTTTGTAATGTAAATAGACCGGAGGGGACACACACTTAATTCGCATTGTACATTATCATGTGAAAACATTTGTCAAATTGTTTAATTATAATAGGTTGTTCTACTTTTTCATAGGGGCGTTTGTTTTGTCACTTAATTTTGGTGTTTAAATGTTTTTGATTTTAAAACTTAATGCATCTGTTTGTTGATTATTTTCTCCTTGATTTTAAATATGAAAGATGTGCATCAAGATGTCAGTGTCAACCATCTAGTTGTGTATGAGCTTCCTTTAACGGGCAGATTCCATAGCATCATTTGCACAGCTGCTTGAATATGGATCAGACACATATACACATTTTCTTCATCCTAAACTTATTTGGACAAGGAGGGATTTGAAATTCATCAAAAAAAGATTTAGATTCTGAAGAAAATAAGTCTTTAAATTACAACAAAGCTTGTGTAGTTTCCGTTTTTATGGCTAATCAAAAATTTTAACTTTTAATTTATCCAAAATTTGTGATGTATAAAAGAGAAATTAGCTCAAAATCTTGAATGTAGTTCTTTCAATTTCCCTAAATTGAAGTCACTGAAAAAAGTGAATTCTGCTGCTAAATTTTATTTGAGGGTATGATGGAGAACCAAGTTTTCTTTGTCACTCTAGTTCATCTGCAATTGCTCCCACTCAAAGTCATTTGACAAACAAAACAATAAGTTAGCACATAGAAATCAATAGGTTTCTATTTCTAATGTTCTAAATTTACATATTAACATAAAATAATCATACTTAATATTTAAAATGCTGTAAAATGGTCATTTTTTTACCCAATTTGGATTGAACTTTTTGTTATTTCCATGGTTTTTAATAGTATGTTCTTTGAATTAAGCTTAAGCTGTTGCTTCTTGTCCATAGACCTTTAACATACACGTGTATGTTTTCCTTATTCATTTTATTTGCACTAATAAATCCCAACACTTTTATCTCTTATGACCACCAACAAGCAGCAGTTTGTTCCTAGTCACATCTAGTGTGGCTAACTTACGCAATTTGCAATGCCCTGGTTCCAAGCACCCTTGCCCTCTCGTATTTTGTCATGTGATTGGTTGTGATTCTCTCTGTCTGTTTCTGACCTTCACCAGCAGGGAGAACTTCCACCTGGTCTCCATCTCCTCCCTCATCCTACAAAGAGGGGAAAAATATGAATAGTGCCAAGCTTGATGGCATCACTACATAACAAGAATGATGCCATACATGTGATCGCATTCCACTTAGGCTAATAGCATCATCATGTCACATTTGACAGCATACCCCAAAATAACATGAATGATGTCATATTTGACGGCATTCCCCAAAATAACATAAATGTAATGAAGCCATATTTGACGTCATTCCCTGAAATGACACATACTGTATAATGCCATATAGTATAATGCAACTCAAATTAATAATATGCCACATTTGAAACATGAATAATGCCAATTTCATGACATTCCACTAACCATACTGTATTTGATAGTACTGTACTTAAAATAATATGGGTACCAGATTTGATAGTATTCCACAAAATGACATGAATAATGACATACATGTACATGTTTTAACATCTCTATTTATAACATGATGCTACAATGAGAGCATTCCTCGTAATAACATGAATAAAGCCAATTTCATGATATTTCACAACCACAATTAGACGGCATTTCCCAAAATAACATGAGTAATACCAGAATTGATTATAGTCCACAATATAACATGAATGTCATGAATAATGCCAATTTACATAACAAAAACTGACAATAATCAGTTCCTCAAGGGGGATAATGTTTGTCCTCTGGAATAGTTCAATGTAGCATATAGACCACACATAAAATGACAACAAAAAGGGTCATTAGTGTTACCTACAATTTGTTGATTTTTGATTTCTTATTTAAAAACTCTTGCATCCCTGGTCATAAAACTTTTAAACAAATGTTGCAAGAAAAATTCATCCATTCCCTGCAAAAAAATTTTTCAAAAAGTTCTTCCTTGTGTACTTTTGAGCACTGCTAGACCAATACACTCGCCAACTCACCATTGGCGAGTAAAAAAAGTTTTGACCAGTGACTTTACAATCTCACATGCCAGCATGATGAGTAGGCCTAGGCTCATGTATATCATGTTCCAAAACTACCATTTTTCCTAGTTTTGAAGTCCTATGAAAATATAAACTTACCAACCAATGTGTACATAATTCCTCTACTATTTTCCCAAAAAATATTCACAGGTAGCAATTTATTAACATTACATCCAACTTTTGGTGTTGTAAATGCAAATGACAGAGAGATGCAGGCCTACTGTACTTATGTTAGTACATACATAATGCACATAAATATGTTGTTGTACTTGTACACAAAGGGTACACTGGCAGTGCTTAATAGTGTGCGAGAATGCATGTAATTGATTAGTTCATTCATCCCATTGGCTACAAGTTGATGTCTTGTTTATAATTGATTATGTGGAAGGATGAAAATGGCTGTGGCTTTTTCCTCATAATTGAAAGTACAGTGAGCAAATTAAGTTCATACAGTTCCAACTCATATTTGAGTGACTTGTGTATTTCTTTTTTCTTCATCAAGTGAGCCCATTTGTGAACCATCTTTGAGTTAATAACAAGGTAAACTTTATCAGAACGGTATTCCTCAACATAATATATAAAAACTGTCAGGCCATATGATAATACCGTGAGCGGAGCATGATATAAACATTTTGTTCTAGAACTTTATTCAAACTAATGTTGGAAATGTAAAGTGTTTGCAAAATGTAACTACTACTTAAGCTCTGGAGAAATCATACTGTATTTGCACTACAACCCTGACTACAACACAAGTGTCATTATGTTCAAGCTGCATCATGTATCAAGGTGTTTGCACCGTACCGTTAGCCCATTTCTGTTGTAATTTTTTTCAGTGATTTAGTTTAAATTTGTTTTTAAACTGAACATAGGAGCCCAGTCAAAGTTTTGTTGGAATACACTTAATAACAACTGCCAGTAGGTTAAATGTCATTAGAGTTTAAATACAGAAATTGACAAAACTAGGGCCTATGTAAGTTTACCAACAGCCTAACGCTAGAATATGCCTATGTTATGTAGCCTACATGTTTTTAATTTGCAATTTATTTTTGGCGAGTAAAATTTTGTGAATGGCGAGTATGTTATTAGGGCCACTAGCCAGAGAAATTTTCGTCAAGGCCTGCTTTTCAGACCTTAAAAAATGAAATTCCAACCATTTTACCAAAATCAAGTTAAATCACAATTTACATCTGATCATAAATTCATAACAAAATCTGAAATTTTGGATGAAAATACCCTTCCAAAACATATTGACTGTTATTTAGTCATTAATTATTTATATCAATGTATTTGATAGAAGCTGTAAGTAAACAAACTGTTTTAAGTCTAACATGGACTCATAAAATGGAATCATAAGTAAACAAACTTGAAGGTTTAACTTTTAATGACCCCTATGGTTGCCATTTTAAGTGTGGCCTATACCATTTACATACCTCAGCATCAGGTAAATCCTCTAGTGGTTCATCATCCACATCATCAAAGTCCTCATTGAAGCTGCAAAGACATGAAGTAGTTAATAACCAAATGTTAACTAAGGTTGCACGGTACTAGTGAAAATGAGCACCGTTAGTACCGACGCAAATGGCACCGGTAATACCGAAGTACCGGTATTTGCATAGGTGACTACGCAAAAGTGGCAAATATGAAATAGAACTTACAGTACCATGAAATTGTACACCAAAAGAAATTCCACTAAACAAGAGGCTTCCATTTTAACCATCAAAACATAAATATACACCTGATCTCTAAGTTAATAAGATCATAGTAATTGCCCGATCAGGGCAAAATAAAAAATACTGATTGATTTCTCAACATTATTTCCAAATTCTTAGTCTGATCATGCCTTTTAGGGCTTCTAATATTAAGTATAATAATCATCAACATTGAAATCCCCAATGGGCCGAAAACCTCTGTGATTCTGTTAACAACTGACTTAGGACTGTTTTGTACACAAATAAAGACTAACTGTACTGTAAACATTGCAGCTTGTACACTCCAGTAGCAATGAGAATGAAACTTTTGAACACTCACCTTAAATGAGGTTAAAACCATAAATATATTGGATGGATTACTGAATTTCTACATCCAAATGGCAAAGCATCTCCCAAATTTGAAATTCTAAGCCATCAAAGGGTCGAAATGAAAGCTTAAACGAGCTTCAAAATGGCATCCGGTGCACATTTTATTTTGCCATAACGTTGTGCAATACTGGTCTATGGGCCAGGGTTGGTATATTAGCTGGCATATTAGTTGGTATATTGGAATTCAAGTTAATTACAGTTTGGCTTTGATATTGTAGCTTAATTTGGCTTTTTTTTCTCTCCAACTGATTTGGCTTTTTTCCCCTTGGAATGATCTTGACATATTACAGTTCTTTGTTAAAGTTTTGTTTGGAAAAAAATAGTTGCTGATTGCGAGGAGAATTTTCATTATGTGACTTGCAGATTATTATTTTTAAGGTAAATGTGACATACAGTAATGGGAGAAAGGGATTATTTTCTTTCATTTAACCTGCCCTTTCGTGTCGAAAGGAAATATTTTTACTCAAAATGTTTAACACTGCCGTGAACTTGCAAGATTTATTTATTGACTGAAGTGATTCTCAGATGAAAGTGAATGCAGCCTTCTTTTCGAAAGAATTTAAATATATGCTTATGAATTTTTCTTGTTGCAATAGTGTTACAACTGAAAATATTATTCTTAAATTTCAGCGTTAAAAATTTAATTTCAGTCCAAGAATAACAAAATCAATTAACTCACTCAACGGTTACCACTGGCAGAAGCTGCTGAAGGGTCTTGATGAAAACCGGGGCAGGCAACTGCTTCTCGCCTTAAATTATATAATTTACAGTATAGGCCACACTTGAAATGGCAACCATAGAGGTCATTATGCACTTCTCAGTTGTATGTCTCACCCCTACAAGCCCCGACAATGTCAGTCAAAGGTGAGTCATTGACATATAAAATAGTGACTCACATGTGTGTCATTGTACCAAATTGTCAGTCCCCAGAGTGACTCTGGGGTGGGTCCATTTACTTCAGACCCATTGACTTTGTACAGAGGTGATTGATTTGGGGTAAGTCATTTCACAAAAAAAGTCCGTCACCTATTAGGATGCATCAATGTACATGTTTTGTCCACCCACTTTAATGCAAAGACTCACCTTGTCCAGGGGCGTAGGGGTTAGTCACACATAAATTTGGGCGATATATCAATATTTTAATATTGACCCATATCGATATGGCCGATATTGAGTTCAAGGGTCATATCGATATAATGTTTTTTCAATAATACACAATAATATTCATTTCGTACTTATCACAATTTTATGATATAATCAACAGGCACCTTCCAAATTGTGAAGGGTGCGCGGATGATCACCAGTTATACCTTGCTTTCAAAGCTGGCAGTGACTGCTCTAGAGAGTCGCGCTGGTCGTGATGGAGCAATGTATCAGCCATGTACGACAGTGGTTTCTCAGTAATTATCTCAAGATAAATGATAGTAAAACTGAGGTCATACTAATCGGTTCTAAGCAGCAACTTCCTAAATTGCCTGATATATCAATTAAAGTGGGTAAAGTCAATATCCGAACTGCTGACAATGTTATTACTGTAACTCCTTATATTTTAACTTACCTGATAGCCTTCTAAAGGAATTGCAATTGGTTCAAAACTCAGCTGCCAGACTTGTTACTAGAACCTCCAAGTGCCACCACATTTCACCAGTGCTTTTCAAATTACACTGGCTCCCACTTAAGTATAGGATTAAGTTTAAAATTGTAGTGCTTACTTTTAAAGGTCTTCATGGCCCTTCTCCCAGTTATCTGTCAAACTTATTAATTCCATATCAACCAACTAGATATTCAAGATCTCAATCAAAAATTTCCTCACTGTACCCAAAACTAAAACCCAGTTTGAAACCAGAGGTTTTTACCATGCCGCACCTAAACTTTGGAACGACCTGCCCTATCATCTACGAAGTGAAACTTGCCTTGCTCATATTAAGAATAGCCTTAAAACTTACCTTTTTACAGCTGCCTTCAATGCAACTAATTCTTAACTCTATTAATCTAAACCTTCTGCTTGAGCGTGTTATCTTTAGTTTTTAACCACTATATTCTTTACTGTATTTAACTATTTAGACTATCCTACATTATTTGACCTTTTATTCTTTTAACAATTTATAAATATTTACATCTTGTAGCTCTCATTTTTGTATGTCTACTTTTTACTATCTTAGTGCCTATACAACCAGACTTGCTAAGTTTTATCTTACTCTTAACATTTAAGATTATTTCTCTTTACGTTCATTGTTGATCCTATTGCTTTTGTCTTTTTATTCAATATTTCAGCTTGAATGATTCTACATGTAGGTCTATTTTTATCTTTTTTATTTACTATAGTCTTAACTTATTTTATCATTAGATTCATTTGTTTGTAAAGCACATTTGAATGTATCATTTTACAGTATTTGCGCTATATAAATGTTTTTAATAATTATAATAATAATTATAATAATAATAATAATAATAATAATAATAATAATAATAATAATAATAATAATAATAATAATAATAATAATGAACTATTAAAAAGCTAAACATGACTATCAAACATCCAAGTATTTTCATTAAACAGACACAAAAAGTTAAATTTCATTGATATTAATTTATTTATCAGTTTCAGGCAGTCAGTAATGATAAAACTTTATTAAACATCAATATTGTGATAACAATTTCCTCAAAATCCTTCCATGACCAAAAATCGACTGGACAGAGGCATTGCGCAATACTTCAACTTTATACTTTATGGCTTACAATGTTCAGGCAACAAATATCATAAGATGTTGAATCCTCAAACATTGTGTTAAGTTTCCTCAAAAGGAATACTGAATCTGAATTTGTATATCAAACAGTCATTAAGTGACAAATCACTGACAAAACTATGAGGTTTTTCTCATTATTTTGTTCGTTCAGAAAGTCTAAAAGTGACAGACTGGTCGACAGACTGGCCGGTCGTGACAGGGCCATGACAGACTGGCCGGCGACAGACTGGCCGGACAGACTGGCCGGACAGACTGGCCATGACAGACTGGCCGGACAGACTGGCCGGGACAGACTGGCCGGGCAGACTGGCCGGCCGACAGACTGGCCGCGGACAGACTGGCCATGACAGACTGGCCATGACAGACTGGCCATGACAGACTGGCCATGACAGACTGGCCATGACAGACTGGCCATGACAGACTGGCCATGACAGACTGGCCATGACAGACTGGCCATGACAGACTGGCCGGCCGACAGACTGGCCGGACAGACTGGCCGGCCGCGGACAGACTGGCCGGGCCGACAGACTGGCCGTGACAGACTGGCCGTGACAGACTGGCCATGACAGACTGGGCCGGTCGTGACAGACTGGCCGGGACAGACTGGCCGACAGACGGGCGACAGACTGGCCGGGACAGACTGGCCGACAGACTGGCCGGCAGACAGACTGGCCGGACAGACTGGCCGGCCGACAGACTGGCCGACAGACTGGCCGGGACAGACTGGCCGGCGACAGACTGGCCATGACAGACTGGCCGCGACAGACTGGCCGCGACAGACTGGCCGACAGACTGGCCATGACAGACTGGCCATGACAGACTGGCCATGACAGACTGGCCATGACAGACTGGCCATGACAGACTGGTCATGACAGACTGGTCATGACAGACTGGTCATGACAGACTGGTCATGACAGACTGGTCCTGACAGACTGGTCCTGACAGACTGGTCATGACAGACTGGTCATGACAGACTGGTCATGACAGACTGGTCTGACTCATCTACCACTGTTTCCTCTGAGTGACAACACTCATGTCGTGAGATGATTGAAGCAGACTAGAAATTGTATATTATGTATTATATATGGACTTCTGAATGTCTAAAAATCCATAAAATGCTACCAAAATAATTCCTTTCCAGTAGAACATTAATGACAAGTGAGATATAAAATTTAAAGAAAAATTGCAGCTGTTTTTTGTATTCAGTGTAGGCCTAATACCAGTTCCACAACTTTTTTTTTTTTTTTTAAGAATATGCTGAGGCCTACACTTTTCAATGTTTCTGTGCTTGATCTTTTAAGATAGATGCCATGTAAAAAACATTTTTATGCATAGTGGGTGTTATTTGAAGATTTATGTATATATTTTGCAGTGATTTCTGTTAATTTCTACAAAAAGATTTACTTGACTTTTTTTGAGCAGAGATGAGATTACCTTGCACAGAACAGTACATACGACTAACGTATGACGTCACATAATTTGCATATCAATAATTCGATATTATCAATATTTTGATATTATCAATATTTCAATATTATCAATATTTTTCAGCCGATATATCGATATTGCATAATGCTCCATATCACCCAGCTTAGTCACACAATTGACAATTGCATTAGTGTTTTAGGCTGCATAGGAAAACCCTCAATTTTTGTATTCTTATTTAAAAACTCTCGCATCCCTGGTCATGAAACTCTTAAAAATTGCAAGATAAATTCCTTAACAATACATATCCTGCAAAAAATATTCAAAAAGTTACCTCCTTGGGTACAAAATCAGGGAAAATTTAAGAAAGTTTTTCAGGCCTTAAAAATAAAACTCCAGTCATTTGTTATTACAAAAATCAATTTAAATCATAGTATTTATATTTGTTCTTCAACAAATTTGGGGTGAAAGTATCCTTCAAACAATATGTTGACCATTATTTAGTCATGTTTGTTTGTTTGTTTAATAAGAGTTTAACCCTTACTCTCCCAAGGTTCCAAAAATAGAATAAGCTATTTCTGAAATTTTTGGAAAGAGGATTTTTTCAGCACTTTCTGTTCCATTTGTACCAAAACAAGTTTGACTTTTATGAAAGCTAACATGTTGAACTTTCCAAAAATGTGCATATTTCTGAACTCAAATATGCAAATTAGGTCATTGAATTAGCATATTAGGTCTCCAAACATTTTATCTTTATGACACGCTTGTGCCTTGTGGCTAAATAGCAAAAAAAAATTGGATAGAATTTCTGAATCGTCCCTGGAAAGACCTTTCATTTGATACTATTCATGGATTTTTAGGAATCAGAAGAAAAAAAATGACGCAAATATGAAAATTTGGTACATTTTGACCTAAAAATTATCCCCGATTCTGTGAATAATTTATCTAATAGTGTATGGCACTAAATTTTCCAAAAATGCATTTTCCCTTCTATGATGTCCAAAACTAATAGAATGCAGAAAAACAAGATGTTTACATCATCATTTGCAAAAAATAAAATAAGAAATTATGCAAATGATATGCAAATTAGGTCATTTACCTCATTTATTATGCACGAAAGTGTTTTTTGTTTATTTCTGACCCAATTTCAGCCATTACAAGCTTCACAGCTACTTTTATGTTGATAGACTATGCTGATTATCTATTGAAGACTTACTTCTGTTCATTCCACATGGAATTCATAAAAATGTTTAAAAAGGTCCAAATTTGAAAGTCTTCTGCTATACCTTGTTGCTGCAAATAGAATTAAAAAAAAAAAAAAATTGCAACTATACTATATTCATTCAACTTAGTTTGGTCTTCCCATAACCAGTTACCGAAGACCTCGTGTCGATCCCGATCACTCTCCACCAGTACTTTCCACAGATGATAGTCTTTATCGGCTGCAGGGATGACCTTCGACCGTTGTATCTCCTGCAGCCGAGCGTTCCGCTCTTCCTCCCTGGTTTTGAAGGCAGCTTTTTTTGCTGCAGTCGGATTTTCTTTGAGTGGTGATGGTGGCGAGACTGCAGCGGAAGGCCTGGAAGAGGGGCCTGGGCTCATCTTCAACAGTCTGTCCCTCTTCCTCTTGGGTTGGGGAGAGCGGGCGGCTCGTCCTCTTCAAGATACGCATAACATGTTATCGCATAACATGTTATTGTGGTTTCTAGTAGCGGGCGCTCGTCCTCTTCAAGATACGCATAACATGTTATCGCATAACATGTTATTGTGGTTTCTAACCTGCCCCACAATTTTGTGGTAACCGTGGGGACAGACTTTTACAACCGGGAATCCCGGGGATACATACAGGGGTCCAAAATGTTTGTTTTATCGATCTAGTCATCACCACAACAGTGGCATAGCCAGGGGGAGGGGAAAAGGATCATGGTCCCAAAAAATGGGGCATCAAAATAATGTACCGGTACTAGGCCTATATACAAGCATTTTCCTCTAAATGGGCCTGGGGCACCCCCAACATGTGTATTTTGCCCTAACATGGGACCCCTACTCCACTTTCCCCCATAAAATTGTGATTTCGGCCCCTGAAATAATGGAACTTGGATTTTGTGAAATTGGTAATACACATATTTCAGTAGGCCTAAATTTACAATTTTGTTATTGGGAAATACATATATTTCAGTCCATTTAGAAATGTTATTATTGGGGTTCAGCTTTCATTTGTTTCATCCGGGCCATTATAGAAAGGACCTAAATCCTTTTTTTTATATGTGATTTTAGTGTCCCTTTTACTTGTTTATCGTAACAAGCAAAAAATCCCCGCTAATTCATCATTATAACTCTATAAGCCTTATTTTATTACTACACATTTACAATGTAGTACTTTCGCTATTTTTGGAAGAAAACACTCACCAACTCCGTAATTTGGAACAGATCACTATCCATCTCAGCAGGCTCTATATTCTCCTCTTCCTCAATCTGGTCGAGTTCTGGTACATCTTCTTCATCAGAAGTACCTTCCGACCCCTCTGAGTCATCATTATTCTGAAGAAAACATAGGAGTCGAAAGGCACGTTCGACGTTGTAACTTGTATCTCGCCATTTTGTGATGTCAAATGTGCGAGGAAAAAAAAAAAAACGCAAATTGACGTCATCATCAGAGACCTTTTAGGCATGTAGAGGGGGTGCATCTGTTATTGTAATAGTTCGTCTGAACGATCTATTTCTCCTCTACCCGTAGAGATTTTAAAAATTCCGATACAATATTTGGGCCGTTTTTCATAATTTTTTGATCAAAAAAGGTCCAAAATCACAAATTTTGGCATATTTTCTCCAAAAAACACAAACATTGACCAAGTACAAGTAAAAATCGTGTAGCAACCAACAATTCAAACTATCTTTATACTTTACCTGAAAAAAAAAAATTGAAAAAATATTAACGTATGACATTCGTCTTTCAAAAAAAAAAAAAAAATGCCCCGTTTTTTTTTTAAATGCACTTTATTGTAACAATTTTACTCAAAATTTTTCAATCTAACCCCCCAACAAAATAACCATATTATGAAAGATCTATTCAATCTGGTTTGAATGAACTTATTTGTAGCTCTATAGGATTTTGGGAAGGTACTCAAACAAATTTTTGCAAAATAGATCGTAACTGTCACGGTCATCGTGACGCTGGGAGAGTAAGGGTTAACGGCACTACAACAGCAAGGGTCAAATTGTGCCTGAGAGATTAGATCATTCCAGACGTAGGAAAAAGAGTAAACAGGGGCAGATTGAGAAAAACACGAGAACTAAAAGCCAGAAAGCTGGAATC
Organism: Chiridota heheva; assembly: GCA_020152595.1. NCBI lineage: Eukaryota > Metazoa > Echinodermata > Holothuroidea > Apodida > Chiridotidae > Chiridota > Chiridota heheva. The sequence continues at coordinate 1,068,136 of JAIGNY010003708.1, read as the reverse complement.
AAGAGAGGTGTATGGGTGGATTATTTAGTCATTTATTAATAATATATCTATGAATTTGACAGATGCTCCAAATAAAAGAGCTGCTTTAAGTGTAAGATGGCTTTCAGAATAGCCCAAAATTTGTCCTAATTTTGCACCCAAGGAGGAACGTTTTTGAACATTTTTTGCAGGAAATGGATTGTAAAGGAATTTTATCTTGCCATTTCAAGGAGTTTCATAACCTGGGTTGCGAGGGTTTTTAAATAGGAATTTTTAAATAGGAATCAAAATTTGAGGTTGTACCTACATGTATGCAATTCCGAACTCACTTGGATTGTTGCTGTGGTCATGTTGGTATATCCTAGCAACCAGCTACCCCATGTGTAGGCAGATCCAACTAGGTTACACGTAGCTTAGGTATACCAACCATGTACAGTACTGATGCGAGCAGTTTGACACCGGCGAATTTTTCAGCATTTTACCAGCGCTTCACCGGCGGCTTTACCAGCGCTTTACAGGCGAGTTTAAAAATAACAAAATCGTGAGATATTTTGTTCAGTTTCACAAGCCATTGCCACTGCGAAACAATTTAAATTAGTGTCGTTATAATGTAGTGTCATTATAACATCAAAATATTGCCGTGCCCGTTCACTTAAATAATCAATGAAAGGTCTCAATTGAGTGAAAACGTTCGACAATATTAGAAACGCAATGGGAGTTTGAAACATCATATCGAAGTATTATTAGGGCCTACATCAATAGTATGTGAACATCACATCGGAATATTTATATCGGAATATCATAAGAACATCACATCGAATAATTAAAATTCATTCATGAATTTTTTAACGACAAGTCGTAACTGATTACAATTTCAAACCATAAAACGAGCTTAAACCAAAATTATAACGATCCTCTATGGAAATAAAGTTTCTTTTCTCCTTCCAGTTTTGTGCTTTCTTTTTAATGTGCAGATTATTTTTAGTTGCTAGTGCAATATTGTTTGTACTTTTTTTTCCTTTTCTTTTATTTTCAAGTTCCAACATTTTGTAACCTACATTTGTGTATGTAAAATCAATCTCGGTGAAATAGATACATGTATAACCAACAATTTTAAGCATACAATAATTGCCATATATTGATTTATGGAATATTTCAAAAGCATGTCAAGTTAAAAAGGTTAACAAAACAGTTTTCCAACCTCAAAAAACACAATTTCTTAGGCGAGACAAAAAAAGCTGCGCAATGTTTATTGCAGCGAACGAAAAGCTTGTTAGGACTTTAAATTACGGGAAAATATGCACAAAGCGCACTTGAAAAAAGTATGGTAGAATACACAACGAAATTAACAACATCAACTAACTGAGATATTTATATTTCGAATATTAAGTCCTGGTCCAAAAAATTGTTTAAAACTTTAACAAAACAAGTTTCCAAGGATAAAGAAAATTTTGTTGAAACTTGTCCATCATAGAAAATAACAGAAAACAAAAAATATAAAAGCTGTAAAATGCAAACAAATGCTATTTCTTTGTTTTGAAAACATATATTCTACTTCCATCTTTCAACTGTGCAAATAACAAAGAATGAAAAAAAAAAAACCTTCCAAAAATCAGTGGTACATTCCTTCCGAGCAGGGTTGTCGCGCTTAATGGCTGCCAAGCTAATGTACAGCAAATTATTACCATATCACATCGCATCAGTATAAATTCTACTGTTTAACGCAAAATCATTAAACTGTGTAAGAAAAACAACAAAATATCTCGTTCAATGATATGTTGCCCGCGTCCCCCTTCACATGTTACTTCTGGGTGGTTTATAAGCTGATGACAGGTTTCCTCGAACTCCTCCGCCACGCGGCGCTTTATTGTTGAAAGGCATACTGCATCCATGACACTTTTATGTAAACATTTACACAGCGCTTAGTTGTTGAAAGACATACTGCATCCATGACACTTTTATGTAAACATTTAAAATGGAGGAAAGCCGTAAAAGCTTTCCAAAAAAATTAAAAGACAACAATACAAAAACCGGGAGGGGGAGTGGACATTTTGTGAAGTGAGAAATATAAGGAAATTTACTGAGAACGGGATAGGGATGATAGAAGCATCGCCTTATCTTCATTCGGGAAAACAATTTATGAAAATGAGGAGGGGGAAGGACAATATCATATACCAAGTATGTTTTCACAGTAAAATAATTCTCCCACCTCAAATTCAATGTTTGGTGATCAAATTTGCCATTTGAAACCTGAAACGGGGAGATCTTAACAAAGAACAATGGCACTGCTGCCCCCAGTCCCGCCCCTATCCACCCCCTTATTCCTATTCGTAATACTTCTATTTTTTGTGAGAAATTGAAGAAAATGGGGGAGGGGACGATACGATCTACAAAATTAGGTTTTCATAAAAGAGAATGTCCCCACCCCAAATTCAAGAGTTCAACAATCCCAGTTTGTCGCTTTAACTTGCAAACGAGCTAGGGGATCATAACAAAGATCCACCCCCCCCCCCCCCCCGCTTTTCTGCCCCGTTTGCTGTCATAATACTTTAAATTTTGTGGAGAAATTGAAGAAAATTGGAGAGGGGACGAGATAATCTACCAAATTACTGTATGTTTTTATAAAGGAGAATGCTCCCACCCTAAAATCAATAGCCTGATAATATCAAATTAAACATATAAAAGAAGGAATCACTCTGGAGTACCCCTCTAAATTGCTGTAATTCCCGGTCCCTTACCCATAACCATCAAACTCAAGTTTATGTCTTTAGACTTCAAATATTTGGAAGACAACATGAAAATCGGGAGGGAGCATATACCTTTGTAAGTATTTCCCTTTAAATTTGAATATCATAAGTATTCCCCTTTAAATGTGCCAATCTTAATTAATTGGACCATGCTAGGCGAAAGTCCAGATGCAGCTGGTATCAATTGGTAAACAAATATGTCAAAGGTGCTGGGAATGGGGCAGAGGCATTATTTATGATTCTTTAGAAGTTTTCCGTGTTTTTGCAATATGTGTTTCATAGAGATTAATGTTAATGGAGTTTAATGTTCGTAAGTTTCCGGTAAGAATTAGAATATATCTGTTGGAAGGAAAGACATTTTCGCACTATCTAATTCATAAAGAAATAATTCTGCACCTGGGTTTATCAAATAGTGGGAGCAACATGTATGTTTCCGTTTACTTACATCGCTGATTTCAAACTTTCGGACATAGATTTTGATGCGTTCTTTTCAACATTGGAGGTCTACACTGAGCAAAGAGTGCTTAGTTCAGAATTTTATTTGTTCTCATTTCATTATTTTTTCTATTCTTTTCTTTGGCGTTTCACTTTTACTGTATATGGAACTACATATCAAAATGTTTTAGACAACGTTTCTTAATATTTTTGGTGGAAATATTTCACGAGTTAAAATCTTACTAGACTATTTGGAATACTATATGTTTCAGAATAAAACATGGAAATCTCAGTACGTTGAACTTGTTTATTTTTATTGCGCCGATCCTTTTTATTTCGCTTATCATTTTAGTTTTAGTTTATATTAATTTTCATTTTATGATTTATAAAAAATGGCTGTACCCGCCCTGATAGTGCAGACAAGTTGCGTTGAGGCCACGGTTCCTTACTTTTCAGGTTGTAATTTTTTGTTAAACTTATTAAAAATAAATAATGATTGTAAAATCTGTGGTACACTCTGTGGGCTGATCTGTGTCCTTTGAAAAGACACGGTAAATAAAATACTTAATTTTGCCTAAAACGGCAATTTGCATTAGTTTGAAAGTATTAAACTAAAGAAATTAGCAGGTTTGGTACGTGTGTAGACTTTAAATATTACACAGAGTAAACCGAGGACTTTCCTCACTGAAAGAAATAAGAGTTGTGATTGGAAAATAATGCTCGTGATAGTGTCTTTGTATTTAAAAATTAAATCGCAAGTTGCATGAAAACTAATACCATGCTTTTGGCTTCGAGAATGTATTTTTTTGTTGGTGTTTCACCAGCGCTTTACCGGCGCTTTACCTGAGGCTTACCGGCGCTTTACCAGCACAATTGTCAAACTGCTCGCATCTGTACTGTATTTGTCATTACATTATCATTTCGTAATACCAGATGTCACTGGATCAGTGTTACATTGAGCAGTAGTTATACATCCTAACACACATGTGAGACTTACACCAGCATGTACATTCTAGACATTTCACTTCATCACACTTCTGTATATTCATACTAAGGATCCTCTCGTTTTCATCTACAGGACTCCCAGGGACACAGTAGCTTGCTGGGCCATACCACATCATCAAAACCGGAGGACTATAAGGTCAGTCCCCACAGCCTAACACTAAATACCCCAATAGTTGCCATTTCAATTGTGGCCTATGTAGCTCCCTTCGTTTAACTATCAGGCTAATAAGTTAGGCCTTATTTAATAAACTAAGATAAATAAGATGAGAAATGCATAGTAAACTTAATTTATTCAAACTTAATTACCGCTATACCAAGATTTTCCTTTTGAAAAGTTAGTTTGGTCAGGAAACAAGTGATAAGGCCTAGTCGCATTTTGTAGGCCTACTTGCAAAAATTATTTGCCAAATGACTTGAATTTAGGCCTAGCAAAACATTATTTTATTATTACATAGAAACAAGGTTACATGTTTTGAAAAATGTTTAACAAAGAAGACACAAAACCTTATCTTTTTTGACATGCAAGGGGGTTGGGGAGTTTCCAAGAGAGATGCAAAAATCAAATTTGTTCCTGTTTCGTTCGAAAATACAGTTTTATCATTAATAAATATGGGTAACTTTTGAAAATAATATTCGCGAAATGTGTTAATTAGAAACTAATGCTAACTTGTGCCAGTTGTGGACAAGTCTGCAAGTTCTGAGTTAACACGAGATTTTTCAAATATCCTAGCAAAAAGGACCATCACGAAATTGTTACCGAAGAAATAATGATAAATTATTAAAAACTAGATCTATAGCGAGTTTCATACACCTGGTATAAAAACGGAAAATAGGCCTAGGTCTACTCACTTGTTATCGTTATCTTCTTCATCCATGATGTTGCGAGCGATATTTTCGACAGTTCGTTTCGCGATTGCATAATGATCTGAAGTCGAGTCGTTCAAGCGCTTGATTTTCAAAGGTCAAAGTTTAGGTACCTTTTTACACTCTGCAAGAGGGAATGCGAGCGCACACAGCACGGAGGCGCAGAAGGTGCGGCGCAGGCTAGTTCAGCGCAGGTGCGGCGTGCATGATCGATCTCGCGGGAAATTTGCGGCGGGGATCGGGAAGCCAGATTCGCAAACGAGCCTTGCAAGCTGCAGGTGGATACTTTTCCCTTGATCTAATAACTTTCACACAACGGTAAGAAAATTAATGTAACTAATCATTAAGTACAAGAAGACGAGGCTTCCACTTTGCTAAACATAACCTGCTTGGCTACTATCATTTTCAAATCAGTTTTCAAGCGTTTTTTAATTTATTTTCGCGCAATTAGGCTACCAAGTTAGCTACGGTACAGCTTTAGTCAGACATGCAAATTTTTCAATACTGCGCTCATCTAATTGACAGCAAATCTGAAGTTATTATTATCATTTTTTTATTGATGGTGTTATATTTCTTAAAATATTTTGATTGATAGGCGAAGGTGCCCTTTCATTTTTGTATGTTTATGCTAATAAAAGTTTCTAACCAAGTTAATGTAGCCTTCCTAACGTTAGCCGTAAATATGCCTAGGCTAACTGTCTTTAGTGAGAAAAAGATCTCATTCAGTAGGCCATGCCCTACATGCTACACTACTTGCATCACTGAGTGAGACAACCTAACCCAAACTTCCATTGGGATTTTCATTTTGACCTATCAATAGAACCAACACTAAGTTACCAATTATGATGGCAAAACCAAAAATACTCAGTACTACTAGCCTAGGCCTACTGATGAGCTAGCACTATTGCACCAATTTGTTGACAATAATATTATACACTTACTAAATACATTTTTATCTTATGTACAACAAAAAAAGAATAAAAATTGAATTATTTTTGGAGCTAGTTTACCTTGAGAACTTTGTCCATCCGACTCGCGAAGAAGATACATAGCCTAACTTCATAATGCACAGCTAAGGCCAGATTACGCTGGGGAGTGTTGTTAGTTTTCAGATATTCGCAATTACGATCTTCCTTGAGAGAACAAGACAACAGCGTGAGAAAATGTTTACATCACTTGTCATTATTACATGATGGAAGAGCATGTTTGATATGCAATAGAATATCATTTAAACGAAATAAAACAGGCCTATGTCATGTGGCAAAATGGTCAAAAAATATTTGGGAATAGAATTTAGGCCTATACAGCTGAAAAAAAGTCTGGCCTAGTCATTAATTGTTCTTCAGACAGTTCTTGCATATTTGTTTAAATAAATTTCATGTTCATGTCGTGATGCTCAATACATAAGTATAGGAACGGGGAGGGCAGGGGGAACGTGCTTCACACAAAAAATGAATAAAGTCAAAGTGCCTCTCTTGAAAATGAAAATTGCACCTTGTGCTAAAATTGTTGGCGGAATTTGCGGACACTTTTAAACAAATTTTACAAAAGTACCTTTTCAAAATGAATGCTGCTTGGGCTCAGAGATTCTATCTACTGGGAGGTGGGAGGGGGGGGACTTCATTTAATAAATGAAATGAAGACGATAAGTGTTTTGTCAATAAAATTGTAGACCTGTAACAAAATATTTTGTTCAAACAAAATTAATATACTTTGAGTAATTTCCATACTCCTTACTTACCCTGGGCTTCAGCCTCGTGAATACCAACAGGAAAAATGGGCAGAATTTTCTTACTGAAAGTGGGGCAAATTCAAAAGTTGGGGGAGGGGGAAAATCACACTAAGATGCAAAAAATAATCTTACAAAAATTACAAACTCAGAAAAACTTGGGGGGAGTGCCTTCCTTTAAATTTCTCTCTCAGATTCCGCCTATGTACATGAACAACAGTGACCGATATGGTTAAAATTATGCCGCTTGATGGCATCATGGTCAGTTTACACAAAAATAAATTCAACCACTGACGTCTTCATATTGGTACAAAATTATATAAAGCACGTTATGAAAAATTGAATTACACACCGGAAAATTGAATATCGTGAAATGGAATGTTTAGACAGCGGAGCTTTCAACACATTCTTATTAGTGATTCAGGGTTACATATTCCAGGTTACTCAGTTTTCAGGCAAGACAGATTAGATACTCTCAATGGTAGAGGAGGTGGTGTTTTATTGTTTATGAAAGATAGTTTTAATTGTATAGTAGGACTGCTCAGTTTTCTTTTCAAATTGCCTATGGTGTGAGCTTATTGTTGATGGCTATGTTGGAAGTTTAATGGTTGTTCTTGTTGTGTTTAGATCACCAAATTCTAGTCCTGAGAACAACCAGAAATTGCTTGACTGCTTCAGGAAAGTTGCTTCTAGGAGGGTTATTGTTTTTGTGAACTTTAGTTTTCCAGACATTGATTGGAATCTTTGAACTAGTGGTCCACATGGTAAAGATTTTCTGGAAGCTGTATCTGACTTCTTTCTCACCCACCATGTGATATTTCCCACGCATGGTAGAAATTATCTGTATTTCATTTTCAGTAGTAAAGAAAGTATGGTTAGAAATGTGCTAAGTAGCGGTAAGGTAAGGTGTAGTGATCATGACCTCATTAGTTTTGATCTATTGTTTCACAGAGGTTTCTCCAGCTAATAAACTGGTTTTAGATTTTAAGAATGCTGACTGCTGCACTTTAGGATAATTTGTTATACGATTGGACTTTTTGCTCCGTGAATTAGATCCTTCTAAAGCATGGGATGTTTTCCGAACAATAGTTTTGGAGGGTGTAAATAGGTTTGTTCCATTTAAAATGTCTGTAGACGTAATCGGCCAGCGTGGATGTCTCGGGAGTTGTGGCATTGTTATAAATGTAGTTGGTGTCCTGCATAGCTTGCTAGGTACTGTATAGGATCATGAAAAGTTCACAAAGGGTTTGATAAGAGATACTAAAGTGCTTTTTGAAAAACGTTTGTCCAAAGAGGTTAAGATTAATCCTAAGTCGTTTCATTCGTATGTTCGCTTAAAGCGAAAACCAAGGAGCTTGTTGGTCCCCTTCAGGGTAATGATGGTGTTACTGTCAATAGTGGTAAGGATATGGCTGAGATTTTGAATAACTACTTTGTGTCTGTTTTTACTAAGTGAGTTTCCTGCTGATGATGCTGTAAATTATCTTAATGTGCACTCTCCAGTAAAGAATGTTAATTTTTCAGTCAATGTTGTGTCTAAGAAGTTGAAGGGTTTGAATTCTAATAAAACACCCAGTCCAGATGGTATACATCCTGCTGTTTTATGTGAGTATTCTGGTGTTTTTTCTGTTCCCCTGAGTATTATCTTTTCAAAGAGCTTTGATGTAGGTGTTGTTTCTAGTGCTTAGAGAATTGCTAATGTCACTCCTATTTTTAAAAAGGGTGACTGCAGTTTGCCTTGTAACTATAGGCCAGTGAGTCTTACTAGTGTTGTGTGCAAGGTCATGGAGTTCATTGTTAAGGATGTTGTACTAGATCATTTACTGGTCAATGATTTGTTAAATTTGTCCCAGCATGGGTTCTTACCTAAGAGGTCTTATGTTTCTAATTTATTGGAGTTTCTTGATGATGTTACCAAGTTGATTCTGGTCATAATGTGGGTATTATATATTTAGATTTCCAAAAAACATTTGATAAGGTTCCATTAGGCAGGCTCATGATGAACACAAGAGCATTTGGTGTGAAGGGAAAGTGCGCCAGTTGGATATATTCTTGTTTAGTTGACAGGTCACATAGAGTTGTTGTTAATGGTGAAGTATCTCCATGAAAGAAAGTTACAAGTGGTGTTCCTCAGGGTTCTGAAACAATTATTATTTCATATGATAGAGGATAAAAATGTTAACCAATTACCACAAACAGCAAGTCAAAATCATATTACTACCTCAAGATATTCATGTTTGAAATCAAAATATGGGGGCTGCCAATTTCTTTAATTCTGTATTGAAATATTGTGCATATGAAATAATTTCCCAATAGGGACATATGGATTATAATGTATTTCTTTATAAATGTGATTAAAGTTTTTATTCCAAAATGATGTGACACAATGTTAAACAGCATGTTTTGATAATTCTATGTGTACACAAAAATGTCCTTGACCCTTACAAAAGAAAAACAGTTTATGAGCTAGAAAACTTAGGTAGATTATAAAGAAATACAAAGCATTCCAACATCCTGCTGGGCTGATGACATCATAATCTGCATGTTTTGAAATAAAAATGGCAGCTTGCATGGTACTACTAAGTAGTAGCATTAAAGTTTTTAATAATTACAAAAATGTGTTAGGGTGCTTCAGGGGTTTTGAAACTTGGTCAGTACATTTGTTATTTTCAATTCTATTATATGAAGTAAGGATTATGTCCGACTGTATGTCTCCTTTTAAATTCCGACCTGTTGTTTTTATGTTTTTTGGTTTATTTGGTACTTAATTCAGAAACATAAAAAACACACATGAACATGATGAAAGACATAAAATACATGAAAGAGATAAGATCACCCTAAATGAAAAATGTTTGAAAGAGTCTTTACTACCTTAATATCTATGTGTAACTAGAGCCTCTATCATTTCCTTTTTTTGTATGTTTTTGGCAGGAATCATGAGGAAGTCATCTTCAAGGCGTAATGTCCTCTCATCTGACGAAGAGTGCAACTCGAGCTTTGTCGCCACATCATTCTTCAAAACGCAGAAAAACACCTATTTTACACCCTTACAAAGGAAGGAAATAAGAGACAAGGCTGCAAAAAATGGATTAATCTTAGATAAACATTTAAAACAGGTCTCTCCAACACAGACAAATAATGTTGAAGACTCCACATGTCAGCAATTGCCATCCAAGAAACCTGTAAAGAAACCAACATCACAAAAAACATCTACATCTTTGAAGAAAACTAATCCAAAACCAAAGAAAGTCTTATTAGCCACGGAAAGAAGCCCTCTCAGCAAAGCTAAAGAATCAGGCCCTGAGGAGAGCTTTTCCACACGAAGGTCACCGAGAAAATTACCAGTGAAGGGGTCACCGAAAAAATCACCAGTGAAGGGGTCACCGAAAAAATCACCAGTGAAGGCGTCACCAAAAAAATCACCAGTAAAAAGGTCACCAAGAAAATCACCTTCAAAAAAGGCTGGTAGGAAGTCTCCAAAGAAAATAGCTAGAAAAGGGATCAAACTTTATGTTCAAAACTGGAATAAACAGCACCGAAAAAATAAACCAGTTGGTGGAAAAAAGAAGATGGCACAGAAGACAGTTAAAAGAAAAACTAACACAAAGCCCTCAGAAAGGACTTCTAAAGAGGTTAAGAGAGAATCTTCTTCTGGGAAAGCATCTCGGGGGTTGAACTTTGGTAAGACAAATTTGTCTACAAAAGAAACAGTTGTAGATGCATTGGAGGAAGTTATTGGCGTTCCTTTAGTGCCTGAGAAAGTTATCGTTGTTGTACCCGAGCCTTTGGATGTTATGGAAACATGTCCCAGTGATGAGGAAGTACCATTGCAGAAGAGTTCTCAGCGGAAGAGGAGGATGAAGACAGGGGATGAATGCTTGGTCGAGGAATTGCCAAGAAAGAAGGGACGAATTGAAGCAGCAGAAAATGATGAGCGAAACATTGAGGAGTTGAGTAATTGGTTGTGGTCACCAGAGAAATCCTCCGATGACTCTGCTGAGGTGGCTTCACTGGTGTCCAAGAGATTTGGTACCCCAGAGTCTATCAGGAAACCTGGACAGGAAGGTAATAATTTTTAGTAATTAGTGTATAAGTAATTAAAATAGTCCTTTGTTGTTAACCATCATGTGATTATACAAAACTCATACTCACACTGTGACACTCTTTCTGTACATTTTTTTTTTAAATATCTGATAGAATAATTAATTGGATTATTCCCAGGTCATCTCAGACTATATATTTTTGCATTCATATATTTTAGCGAGATTTTTTTTTGAAGAAGAAGAAGACATGAAATATGTCAGAGATAGTCAAATAACCACATAATCACCATTTTATATGGTATACCGTATTCAAGATAATAAGCGCCTGGGGCGCTTATGAAAATAAAATTGAACCCCTTTTAAGCCTAAAGTTTCTTCCTAGTAAGCACCCATGCTCGGGAGGGGGCGTACAGTGTGCTATTCAAACTTCACTGTACATATATGTGAACTGATTATTTAGCCCCACAATAACCAACACAAAAACATAAGAGCAGGGACAATGTTGGGTAGACGCTTATTAGATAGAGCAGGGACGATGTTGGGTAGACGTATATGGACAATGTTGGGTAGACGCTTATTAGATAGAGCAGGGACACTGTTGGGTAGACGCTTATTAGATAGAGCAGGGACAATGTTGGGTAGGTGCTTATAAGATAAAGCAGGGACAATGTTGGGTAGACGCTTATTAGATAGAGCAGGGACAATGTTGGGTAGACGCTTATTAGATAAAGCAGGGACAATGTTGGGTAGACGCTTATTAGATAGAGCAGGGACAATGTTGGGTAGACGCTTATTAGATAAAGCAGGGACAATGTTGGGTAGACGCTTATTAGATAGAGCAGGGACAATGTTGGGTAGACGCTTATTAGATAGAGCAGGGACAATGTTGGGTAGACGCTTATTAGATAGAGCAGGGACAGTGTTGGGTAGGTGCTTATTAGATAGAGCAGGGACAGTGTTGGGTAGACGCTGATTAGATAGAGCAGGGACAATGTTGGGTAGACGCTTATTAGATAGAGCAGGGACACTTACTGTAACATGTTGAATATGGTATTTTGTTTACGTTTTGGGCCCTATGGATTGCACATAAGTGTTTTTCCATGGTGTGAGACAAGGGTGTTATTGTAATATTTTTTAAACCTTGAAAAATCCACAAAGATTACTATAGTGTACCTCAGATGCAACAACTATTGTAATGTAAATGGTACAGTAGTTCTAGCAATTCCAAGACAGCTTTGTGCAAAACATTTGCACACTGATTGTTGATTATTTTTTTAGAGTATAGGCCTGTTTTATATAGGCCTGTTTTATATAGGCCATATAAATCTATTCTTTATATGGCCATAAACAATTAATATAAATCTATATACAGTAGCTAAGCAAATGGATATCTGAGCCATTAAGCTCAATAGAGCGGGTGCTTATCCCTGGTTTCAATGGCACAAGCAGATGAGAGTACAGTACATTAGTACCCCTGGACGGGATGCCAGTCCATCACAGATTAACTCCCCAGCAGTGCTGGTACTCATTGTACAGCTGAGTGGATTGAAGCAAGTAGAGTAAAGGGTCTTGCTCAAGGACACAATGCAGTGCTTAGGGCGGTAATCGAACCCGGTACCTTTCGAATACGAGCATGACTTCTTAACCACTGAGCCAATGCACCTCTGTCAAATCTATTTAGGAATTGGCCATATATATATCAAATTGTATAAATAAATAAGATTTATATCTGGCTTTATCTAATTTTATATTAAAATCAAATTATATCAAACTGAAGCTTTATAAAATTTGATATGGCTATATTATAGTCATATCAAATTTGATATGTATATTTAGCCATATAACCCTTTATATTATCTGCCTTTATCAAACTATTAAAAAAAGTTAATTCCTTATATGTATATATCTGCAATTTAAAGCTGCCTCATATATGGCCCATTAATATCTGGGCCATATTTTTATTTTTTTATCAAGCCTTATTTGGGATTTCTATTAGGGGAATAAGATGAGGCTTAAAAACTGCTAAGGGTTTATTATAAGGTCATCAACCTAAAAAGTTATCTTACATTTATCCAACATTATAATCTTGGTATTTTTAATTCATTGCTTTCAATTTACACAGGATTTCTCAAAGTGTGCCATGGTTTGACAAGTACCCCAAAATTGTACCCAGTGGTTACACCACCAACAAGCCCATCATCGGCAGGCTCAACGACGCCAGGGGGGAAGAAGATCACCAGGGTCAGAGGTCAAAAACTTCTAAAGAAAATGTCTCCGTCACTGAAGAAGATGTCTCCATCGGTCAGTAAGAAGAGGCAGGGAAAGGGTGACGGCATGGAGCAAATGACATTGGTAGGAGTCAGTTTGCTCTTTTACTTTGATAGTTCAAGTTTAAGCTCAACTCACTCACTCACTCACTGTCCTCTTCAGACCATAAGGCTGCAGTGTACTCTCTCCAACGCATCATGTGTCTGGCTTCAATCCAAGAATTCCACCCTAGCTCCCCTCTTTCCTTCACTACCATTGTTCTCCATGTCGTTCTTGGGCGTCCTGCTTTCCTTCTCCTTTCTGGCCTCCATGTCAATGCTGTCATGCAGTGGCTGTCCTCTTTCATTCTTAATCCTCCATCTTTTTCTCATTTTGACCTAACCTACACACCCCTCTCTTTTCACCTCAATTTTCTCCCAAATTCACCCAATTTTCCCCCTTTTCTTCCTTTCAATCCTCCATCTCCTCTCTGCCCTAAATCTTACACCTTAATTTTTTAACACCCTCTTGGCACATTTCGTCCCTGTTTTGACATAGTGGCAAACGTAGAAGTTACTGGAAAAGCTTTTTGTTTTGTTTTGACAGTGACAAATGTCTGTAAACGTATATTATTACATTTATATGATTATTTTCCTTGTTTTTTTAAACCTAATGATTTAAACTGTAAATAATCAATATGTGACACAAACACTCAAAAATGATACTTGTTAATTATAGTAATGTGGGATTAAACACTGTTCATTGCACATTCCTCACTATGTCAAAATGAAAAAAACTACTTTTGTTCATTCCCTATTATGTTTAAACAGGGACAATTTGACTCTGACTGTTGCGGTGCCGTTAAACATTAACAAACCAAACCTAGAAAGGAAACATATATCTGGCAGCATGGTAAACTGTAGTCTTATGGTGTTACTTTCTGTTTGAAAAAATGTGTGAATATTTCTAAACATTTTTTTAACCAGGATTTGGGACAGAAATACTTTGGAGCGGTGACCTGTGAGACCTGTGGAATGGTCTACACAGCAGCCCATCCAGAGGATGAAACTAACCATGCAAAGTTCCATCGCAAATTCCTCCTTTCAATTAAGTTCAACGTAAGTATTGTAACTTATGCTTCATTTTTGGTTCCGATGATAACAGCATAAGGAACCTATGCTGGCTTGTGTATGTATGTGTGTATGTGTTTGTAAAGACCTGCAAACGTGGACTTGGGCAAGAATACACACCTTCAATCCGTTGAAATGCCTTCAAATGTGGACATCCACGGTTGAGATAACATTATTTTCAGGGGTAAAATTATCAACAGAGGACGCCAATTGAATATCCAATCAACCAAATATTTGTCCACCTTTTTGCTGGAAACATTCAATTTTGTTGTGTATTCTGTTTGGTAAACCTTTGCTTTGGGTGACATTTTGGCTTGTTGACTGTAATTGTTGTCTCAATGTCGCCCTCTACGTAATGTTCATGGTTTCTTTCTCATTGAAATATGAATAATTATGGCTGTATCATGACCCATTCAGTTTTTTTTACCATTCTAAGCATTAGTCCACGATTACCCGCTTTGAATTAGATTTACTATGTGTGTTTAGTGTTTGCTTTTCTATACACTTCTGGTGATGGTTGGTTGGAGAGTGAAATGTCCATGGTTACATTGCAAAATAACATGTCTACGGTTACATTGCAAAAATAACATGTCCACGGTTACATTGCAAAATAACATATGTCCACGGTTACATTGCAAAATAACATGTCCACGGTTACATTGCAAAATAACATTAGTCAACGGCTACATTGCAAAATAACATAAGTCCTCGGTTACATTGCAAAATAACAGATGTCCATGGTTACATTGCAAATTAACATATCTCATGGTTACATTGCAAAGTAACAGATGTCCACGGTTACATTGCAAAACGATTACATTACAAAATAACAGATATCCACGGTTACATTGCAAAATAACATGTCCACGGTTACATTGCAAAATAACATATGCCCATAGTTACATTGCAAAAATAACATGTCCATGGTTACATTGCAAAAAAACATACGTCCACGGTTACATTGCAAAATAACATGTCCACGGTTACATTGCAAAATAACATATGCCCATGGTTACATTGCAAAATAACATGTCCATGGTTACATTGCAAAATAACATGTCCATGGTTACATTGCAAAATAACAGATGTCCACGGTTACAGTGCAAATTAACATATCTCTACGGTTACATTGCAAAATAACAGATGTCCACAATTTAATAGAAATATTTAGAAACTTGAATGAAGTACATCTGTTCGTATGTCCTCGATTTCAATGTAAAAATTCAAGCTAAGTCAATGTGAAAGTTTAATTGCTTTAAGTAAAGTCCATACTCTCTATCAATGCTCTCTTGTTTATTGGTCTGCTGAGGTATATAAGCAATCCGTTTTTTTAACAGCACAGTATGGTGCTCACAGAAGTAGTCCACGTTTGTATACTTTAAAACACAAGACCTTGTTTACAGGTCATTACAAGTGTAGGTGTGTGTGTTTGTATGTCTGTGACAGCAAGCTCGTAACCACGATATCTCAATGATACACTGAATTCATGTCATACGTGGAACACAGATAGCCCATGGTTCGTAGGTGTGCCCTATTGTTTTTGACAGTGATGTCATGCATAATATTGAGTAGGCGGGGCTTAATGTAAAAATCTTGAAATGCTCATGTTTTGATAATAGCATGTCTGTTTTGTTTCATGTGTGGTATGATTATGATGTTAGCTGGTGTGTACATGTTTATGGCATAGGGACTTGCGTTTTCGTTTAATAGCTTAATTGTTTAAATGGCTGAATTTCCGTTCGCTTAAACGTTTAAATTCCCCGCCACCCATAAAAATGCTAAAATGGACCTCGAAGTGTTGCAGAAAAAAATTGTGGACATTTTTTGCGAACTGGTTATAGCCCTACAATAACCACCGCATAACCATTGTGGTAGCAGGCCCAAATATAAGCAGGGAATGTCACAAAAGTTGAGTAGGGACCTTATAATAATAAGTCTTCAAATTACCCATAAGGCTTAACACACTTTAAACTGATGCAGAAATAACATATCAGGAGTAAATTTGCTGTTTGCAAGCATTTTGATATACTTTCAGCACTTATAGCCATGCCATAAAAAGTTTCAAAAGTAAGCCCCCGTGCACCAGTTATACTGTAGAAAAAATATTCCAATGTACCCAGCCACATTCCCAATTGTACTGTATTTGATACAATCCTCTGGGAAATGGCCATTATAATTGCAAACCACGCTAAAGTGTTAGCAACTTTGAAACATTTTTGTTGGTTTATTTTGCAATCTTTTTTCTTTTTTGTGCAATTTATTGGACTCATCAGGTAATCTTTGTTGCATTTATTTGTGATGAAAATAACAATCAAATCTTTTTTGTCTGTAAATTTCTGTGTCAGTTTTACAGCTTGTAAAGCAGGTATTCGGCTTAACCTAATGCGGACTTGTACCTAACATTGCTGTTAATCGAGCCTATGCCTCTACATGCAGTAGCTCTAAACTTGGTGAATCAAAGTCAAATATAGCCTCATTCATATCTAATTAGTACCTATTTCAACTCCTGCCTGAAAAGGGATTAGATACTGTAGATCCTTTGTTGATCTTCTGTAATGTTTGAATTGTAAAAGTCATTGAATGAGAGTTGTGTGTGTGTTTGAATGTAATGCACTTGTAAATTGTGCGACTCACCCCTACACCCCCGGACAAGGTGAGTCATTGCATTAAAGTGGGTGGACAAAACATGTACATTGAAGCACCTCTTTAGTCACGTTGGTGACTGACATTTTTTGTGAAATGACTTACCCCAAATCAATCACCTGTACAAAGTCAATGTGTGTGAAGTAAATTGACCCAACCCAGAGTCACTCTGGTGACTGACAATTTGGTACAATGACATATTTCATATGTCAATGACTCACCTTTGACTGACATTGCCGGGGGTAGTAGGGGTGAGTCATACAACTAACAAGTGCATCATTGATTTTCAATGGCAAGTGTGAATCGCGAACGTTTCAACTTTAGAGAGGCTAATACTAAACGTTAAATCGAAGGTTTGTTTGTTTCATGGTTTACACGTGTAATCGTCACAACTCTATCTCAGTGTTAAAACGTTGAATCACGTTAATATACATAGTGGATGTGGCTTAGGATTTTGCTGATTTTGTACGTGTTCCATTGATAAAAATGTCGACTTTCAACTTAAAACGCGTTAGTGGGCGTATTATAATATATTAATGTAAAATCATTATAATATTAATATGGTCTGAAGATGTGCCCTATTGTTTTTGGTGGTGATGTTATGCATATTAATAAGTGGGCGGGGCTTAAAGTGACAATTTTGAAAATGATAAATGAGCAACTGTCTGTCCGTGTTGCGTCATAGTGGGCATGATAATATTGGTTATTGTGTACAGTAAATACTTATGTTATCAACAGATGTCATTAATATGTTAACGCCATATCTCATGAACGGTATAGCAGATTTATGTTATATGTGGTACCCAGATGCGCTATGCTCCATGCATATGTTCTAATGTTGTGGTAGTGATGTCCTGAATATTATTTCAGGTCTACTACCTCATATAAAAAGTTATTTGTACTATTTATTAAACCTAACACCTTTGCTGGTCGTTCTTTCGGTGTAATGGGACCAACATGGTGGAATGAGCTACCAGATAATATTAAATTTGCTCAGTTGGTAAATGTTTTTAAGCGTCATTTGAAAAGTCACCTTTTCAATCAATTTTGGTCTTATCTCCTGTTTTGTTTGTTTTGTATGTGTTGGTCCCATTGTGCTGGGGGAGCGGCTGTCCTTCTTGTCATTGTGTTGATGTTTTATTTGTAAAGTGCCATTGAAGATTGCCAGATTGAAGTGTGCGCTATATAGGTTTATGCTATATAAATTTATGGATTATGATTAATGAGTAGATGGGGCTTACTGACATATTCTTCAAAAAAGATAAATGAGCAACCATTTTGGCATCATACTTGCAATGAAAATGTTAATTAATATGCAAATGCTAATAATGTCAACATTTTTATTGATCTACATGGTGGTTGTGGCTTGTCAGTAAATATGGAACAAATATTTCAAGATATGGAATGACATCACAGTTAATACAAAACCTGCAATTCAATCAGTGTGTGCAAACAAGCATCAGAACCAGTAGATTAATGTCCTTTGTCTGGAATGATATTCCAAAGTTCCAAGCTCTGGGTGTTGTTGATTCAGACCTTGAAAAAGGTCATAGCTCCAGCAGATATAAGTGCAGGGAAGAAATGTTCAGTAAAAAAATATCATTTTCTGTTTTTATTTTGTGAGATTAACATAAACAGTATATGTGGTAACAAGTTAAGGTTTCTGCCACAATGTTTCAGGTTCATTGCTCTCCATATAATTATGTCATGAAGAGTACATTTCATTGCCAAAGAGAAAACGTGTGGTAATGTGTGAACATTTAAAGATGTATTTACTACATTATATTATTTTTGTCCCAATTTGTTTGTGGGAAGATTTTTGACACCTTTATTCAGAACCGTGGGTGATTTGATAAGTTTTTCCAGCTCTGGTGACATGTTGGTTTGTCTCGTGCAATGGTCAAGGCAATACCTGGGCAAGGAAGATATTTTATGTTTACCAACAGCGATTTAATATTTATCATCCAAGAAGAAGATATACAATCAAATTATCAGCATTCAAATATCATCATTGTCATCGCCACCGCCGCCGCCGATGTGTTTTACTATTATTGTTGTTGTTATTATTATTGTGGTTACTCTTACAGGGATGGAAGAATGAGACGGTCTTAGATGTGTTCCCTGACGGCAGGATCATTGTGGTAGGTCCTGATGCTCCAAAGTATTGTCAGAAAAAGGTAAGTTTCTCATTCATGTGCATCATTCGTTCCAAGTCTTGTTTGTTGTGTTAATGTGGAGATGGATTAACGATGCAATGCAGACCTTCTGATTGGTCACAATATGTACTAAAAAGCCAATCAATAACAGCCGCCAAAGATATCAGCTATTCTGGGATGTGCCAAACAGTTTCCTTGTTAAGAGATTCCATCTACTAGGGGTCGAATTTGCCACTGTTCCGCTGTTCCAAGAACAGTGTTTTTTTTTTTATGCAGGAACAGTGAATTTTCAAACATCATTGTTCCACTAGTGTTCTTTTCACAAGCATGTGGCATCAATGATCAATAACTTGGATTTCTGTTCAAAAAATTGCATGTTGTCAAACAAGATTATCATAAAAATAGTTTCTTCCAGAAAGAAAAAGCTTTTCCCACCTTGCCTACAATTGTCAGCACAATTAATCATGCATACACATATGCAAGGCTGTTTGCATGTGTACAACTGTATGCAACTGGATGCCACATCATGTACATAAAGTACTAGTAATTGACATACATATTTGTTTGCATGTTGACCAATAAAGTAGTTGTAAATTAGGCCCATATTAAAGAAAGTAATTTGTCCTGTTATGGGAAAAGTAAGTTGGAAGAGTGAAATTTGATACGGAACACTATTATTTGAAAAAGTACTATTAAATAGAACAGTGACAAAAAAAAATCAATTTGGACCCCTGTCTATACTACCAACAGCAAATTAATACACTCCTGTCTACTACCAACAGCAAATTAGCACACACTCCTGTCTACTACCAACAGCAAATTAACACACACTCCTGTCTACTACCAACAGCAAAGTAACACACACTCCTGTCTACTACCAACAGCAAATTAACACACACTCCTGTCTACTACCAACAGCAAAGTAACACACACTCCTGTCTACTACCAACAGCAAATTAACACACATTCCTGTCTACTACCAACAGCAAAGTAACACACACTCTTGTCTACTACCAACAGCAAATTAACACACACTCCTGTCTACTACCAACACAGCAAATTAACACACAATCTTGCCTACTACCAACAGCAAATTAACACACTCCTGTCTATTAACAACACAGCAAATTAACACACAATCCTGTCTACTACCAACAGCAAATTAACACACACTTCTGTCTACTACCAACAGCAAATTAACACATACTCCTGTCTACTTACTACCAACAGCAAATTAACACACACTCCTGTCTACTACGAACAGCAAAATAACACACACTCCTGTCTACTACCAACAGCAAATTAACACACACTCCTGTCTACTACCAACACAGCAAATTAACACACACTCCTGTCTACTGCTAACACAGCAAATTAACACACTCCTGTCTACTACTAACACAGCAAATTAACACACACTCCTGTCTACTACTAACACAGCAAATTAACACACACTTCTGTCTACTACTAACACAGCAACTTAACACACTCCTGTCTACTACTAACACAGCAAATTAACACACACTTCTGTCTACTACCAACACAGCAATTTAAGACACTCCTGTTTACTACAACACAACAAATTAATACAAAATGTAAAGCAGAAGATTCTGAATACAACAAGCGTTTTAATTATTTTTGAAGGCCTTTAACGCTTCTGATTTTTGACCAATCAAGATCATAAGAATTCTTAATATTTAAATTTCTGACACATTTGCTTAAAAGTATGTTTTCTATGTAATTCTATACATTGTGTACTTTAAATTCAGATATGGTCACACTCTTTCCAATGTATGTGACGAAAGATTATATTACAAAGGATTAACTGCCAATTAATGTGGAAACTTTCTCTCTAAGAAATTTGTATTTTCTGAATTTATTATTGTCCAGATTGAGGAAGTCCAAGAAATTGTGGATCAAGAGCTGGGTTTTCTGCAAGGGAACAATTTAGCAGGAAAAGAACTTTGCAAGGTAAAGCATTTAAATACTGTTTGTTTGATTAGCATAACTGAAATAGTAATGATAACAATAACAGGTTTTATATAGCGCTAATTTATCCAAATGTAAAGATAAAGTTGACTGTATTCAATTGGTTATAAAAAAAATCGTTTAGCTGTTACAAAATTTAGCTGTTGCAAAAATAAATGAGTTTCTTAAAGAGGGAACCTGGTCACTCACTCTCTTCAGTCAAATATGTAGATTATTGAACTTCAGATTGAAGTTTAGCTGCAGTACTTGTAAAGATAACAGTTAATCATAATAGTTCCTATAACCCTTTCTGTGATTTTTGATGCAAACAAAGATTAACTCAAGTTGTATCATCACACATCAAAAGATTGGGAAAATTGATGAATATTCATCCTTCTGCTCCCGTCCTATACCGTTAGTTAGTATTCAGGTCCAGACGTCATGGAACCATTTATTTATACGGTGACCAGAAATGTTAGGAAGGCAATGTTTAGAACATGGGCCCATTTTTAGTCAGAAACAAAGTGTTTGTATTCACATAGCACTGTCCCAACTCTACACTGAACATTTGATATATGTGCTTCCTACAAGCCTTGCATTTTACACTTTCTACATTTCTTTCACAGACGTTTCTCTTCATTGCTGATGATAAGAAGGTTGCAGGCTGCCTCATTGCAGAGGGCATCAATTATGTAAGATTTCTCTTATTTGGTTTCAGGGGTTACAATAGTGCATCTTTGGTGCCATATTTGATCGTATTACCCTTGTAGTACAAATCCCTATTTTGATCCATAAAATGGAAGGTTATCACTGACCATTAGGGGCATTAAGGCTTCAAGGGCACTTTGAGGGCCGGTTTGAGGATACTTGAAATGTATATTAGGGAATAATAAATCAACAATTAGTGTCCCAGCATCTTTTTTATATTCTGGAACTGTAATCAGCCTGAAAAGAAGGCAAAATATTTCACAAAAGTATGTTTTTGTGAACAAAATATAGAGCTTTTAGTGAAAAGGGGCAAAGTGGAGCATCCCTCTGAAAATGAAAGTAGGGGCTGTCATGTAACAAATAAATAAGGTGTCAAACATCATTGACAAAAATATTGTGATATATCACTACTCTGCAGTATCTTAGGTATGATAACTAATTTAAGAGCACTGCTCACAATTTTAAGGTTTTCAGCATGAAAATTTTCTTTTTATGAAGATAAAACAAATTTTGTCCTAATTTTTCTCACTTTGTGTTTCATATCATTTTGAAGGGAATGCACTTTGTCTAATTATGACATATCACGATATGGAATGCACTTTGTTTAATTATGACATATCACGTTATGGAATGCACTTTGTCTAATCATGACATATCACGATATGGAATGCACCTTATCTAATTATGACATATCACGATATGGAATGCACTTTGTCTAATTATGACATATCACGATATGGAATGCACTTTGTCCAATTATGACATATCACGTTATGGAATGCACTTTGTTTAATTATGACATATCACGTTATGGAATGCACTTTGTCTAATCATGACATATCACGATATGGAATGCACTTTGTTTAATTATGACATATCACGATATGGAATGCACTTTGTTTAATTATGACATATCACGTTATGGAATGCACTTTGTCTAATCATGACATATCACGATATGGAATGCACTTTGTTTAATTATGACATATCACGATATGGAATGCACTTTGTTTAATTATGACATATCACGTTATGGAATGCACTTTGTCTAATCATGACATATCACGATATGGAATGCACCTTATCTAATTATGACATATCACGATATGGAATGCACTTTGTCCAATTATGACATATCACGATATGGAATGCACTTTGTCCAATTATGACATATCACGTTATGGAATGCACTTTGTTTAATTATGACATATCACGTTATGGAATGCACTTTGTTTAATTATGACATATCACGTTATGGAATGCACTTTGTCTAATCATGACATATCACGATATGGAATGCACCTTATCTAATTATGACATATCACGATATGGAATGCACTTTGTCCAATTATGACATATCACGATATGGAATGCACTTTGTCCAATTATGACATATCACGTTATGGAATGCACTTTGTTTAATTATGACATATCACGTTATGGAATGCACTTTATCTAATCATGACATATCACGATATGGAATGCACCTTATCTAATTATAACATATCACGATATGGAATGCACTTTGTCTAATTATGACATATCACGATATGGAATGCACTTTGTCTAATCATGACATATCACGATATGGAATGCACTTTATCTAATTATGACATATCACGATATATTATATGGGGGCCTTTTAAAATCATGAGAATATGATTATATAGCAACAATTGCCGTGAGAGCACTTTTGAAGAGGTGGGCTCGTGATGACATAATTCGTTTAAAAAACAATTGATGGATGAAAAAGTTGTATAGCATTTGTGATCCAACGAAAATCGGTTTTCCGATCATATCAGGCCAATTATGGCTGATCGGCAACATAATCAGGATCAGTGAAATGCCCGTGGATTGCGGATCCGATTAATGTAATTTTAGATTTCCTTATTCTTTGTTTAATTTTTTGTTTTTCTCAAACATTAAAAGCTGAGAAATACAAAAGCAAATATATATTGTGTTGATGACGAATTATTATTATTTTTTTAACTTTTCAACATGTATTCTCCTCATTTATTATCTTATACATCCCTTTAGATTTAAGTATCTATGCTCACTAACACTGCCCACAGTATGTTTATCTCGATTAGATCTGTCATAAGAAGTAATTTGAAATCAGATTGAATTGGGCCACTTATCAAATATGATCAGTAATCGGCAGAACCTATTACAGTGTATAAGTTGGAACACATTATAGCATTTGTGGTACAGAACAGAACTACCCTGGAAGAGGATATGTACATAGCAGCAGTTCCATGGATGATTTCCCTATAAGGACGTTCCATTTTGTAGGACAAAGAACACTGTTGTCTGCTGTACACTTAATTAAACTTACATATGTTTGCATGTTGTTATATCAAATTATTTTTGTAAGATAATTATGCCAGGATCTTGCTGTGCTGTTGGTTGCACTAATAAAGAGTACTTGGAGGGTAATTTTGTCTCTAACATAACATTTTATATAAAAAACTTGATTCATCTGGCCAGTTTATTTTAACAAGCGTGTGTTTTATATGCCCAGTGCATGTTTTCACCACCTGCGCATGCTAGCGCATGTTTAGTAGGAAAGAGTTTGTTTTACGTGTGATGTGACTGAGCTGTGTGAAGATCAGATGCATGAAATGTACAACACACAAATGCTTTCCCTACAAAATGGCTTCCAGTTGAATTAGTCACATGATGAAATCCCTCTATAAATAAAAAATAAAAAATTATCACAAAATTGTGTATAAATGAACAACCAATGCACACTTTCTTGTGTTTTTTACCATATTCTTGCATCAGTCATAGATCAAATGTAAGCCTACCATTTAATACCTCAGTGTTACAATCGTGGTGACAACATCACTCAAAAATTATAAAACAGCAGTTCCCCTCACCTGCCGACATTCAATGTTGTGCACTTGGCAGAAAACATGGTAAAATGCGACTTGCAACAAGGATCGAAGGGAGTGGGGATTTGTCCCAACTACTTTTGGCCACAATTGTAGTTCTCATATTTGTTATGTTTGGATAAAATATCAATTATTACCATTCTAAGAAATAAAGACTACTTAAATACTTCAAATCTATTTGCTATAGGAAAAACAAACCATTTTGTTTAAGATATATAACAGTTTTTTGGGATACATGAAGCTCAAGATGATTTAAGATTAAACGCATGCTTATTATCTTTCGTAGGGTTATCGAGTCATTCCAGACGATAAAAATTTAAAAACTGAGGATGACTCTGGTCAAGAGTCGCAAAAAGCCTGGTGCTGTGAGACTAAGAAGATGCCTGCTGTGTGCGGTGTTAGCAGGATATGGGTAGCTGGACCATGGAGGAGAAAGAAAGTTGCCACTCGTCTCATGGACAGCTTAAAGTAAGTTTCTTCAATTTCATAATTACTTGGAAGAAAGTGTTGAAATCTTTTCATGGTTGACCCTTGTTGGAGTGAAATTGAGTGAAGTGCATGCAGAGTTAGAATTAATTATAAAATATGCCACAGTTATGAATGAAGGTATCAAAAATTATATTGTTACAGAAATGATATTAATGTAATAAATATGCTTCCCTCTTTTGCAATTTATGTAACTATTCATTGTAAATTATAGAGCACATTTACCACATATACTGTTGCTTAACTCTTACTCTACCACGCGGCGATACTATCGCCGTTTTCAAACCACATTTTTCTAGAAATAAAATTTGGGCCTTCACCACAGTCCTATAGGAGTAATCTTGGTATCATTTTAAAGTACACTGAGATTTTTTTTTATCAAATTGAAACTTTTTCATAGGGGTTATATTACATAATTTTTAGAAAAAGTGCATCGTAAAAGGGTAAAACTCAAAAATTGCTGAACAATTTACAATTTTTTTTTTTTTTTTAAATCTTACAATAACTTCAAGTTCACATTTTTGCTTCAAAATCAAACACGCAAGTCCTAAGACATGATAGTATTGTTTTCTGGTATAATTTTTGAAATCCCTACATGCAATCTTTTGTTCTGGAGAAATTTCTTTAAAATATTATGAATTTCTGCCATTTTTGACCCGGTTTTACATCACACATGCTTTGTTGAACCGCCATTCGAAAGTGCTTGAAATTTCCTTTCATTTGATATAAAAATAAAGGCATACCCCCCTCTATTTAGAAGCTGTCCTATAAGAAATTTATTACACTCCAATTTCAACGACTACGTGGTGCAGAGGGAATGTACGCGGCTAGCGTGCGAGCGCTCTGGGTTTGAGTCTCACCGTGACCACTGCGTAATTATTTTTCTGCTGCAGCTTTCAAGGGTCGTTTGAATTTTATCATTTTTGATGTGTTTTCATCTTTCCTTTCTTTCTAAAAATTATAGATTAGTATCATTAGAAAAGAAATTTCAAAAAGAATCTAAATATGTAACACAAATCTCTCTTTTTAGTACTGACAAGTTATACTTCTGCAAAGATTGACCATTTGTTGACCAAATTTAGCCAAAAATTGCTTAATTTGCATAATTTTGTTCAATATTTCCTAAATTGGTTTTAATTACTCAAAAGAATAATATCTTAGCATCTATTCCAACCAAACTTTTAACGAAAGAAAATAAAAGGAAAGTTGTCAAAAATACATATGAAAAAAAAGTTACGAAAATTGGGGCGCTTTTTTTAAAGCCTTGGTAGAGTAAGGGTTAATCAAATGATTTATATATGTATATATATATATATATGTATATATATGTATGTATATATATATATATATATATGTGTATGTATATATATATATATATGTATGTATATATATATATATATATATATATACATATATGTATATATATATATATATATATATATATATACATATATACATACATACACCCACACACACACATACATATATTTTTATTTGTTTATATTGTTTTATTCTTTTTCAATGAAAAAAAGTTCTTCCTGTGAGCCCCTTTTTTTCCCGCCAGAACCGTACATTGTTTTCAGGTCTGAGCGCAGGTTTCTTGCCCGTCCTACAAATATTAACCCTTGTCAAATTGAGTGCTCATATTCTAACAACCGCATATCTGTTTTGTTTTATAATGGGTGTAATGATGTTAGCTAGTGTTACATGTTGATGGTGCAAAAATGTTGAATTTCATTAACATTCATATTGGGCAGGGCTTAGCATGATTTTGTTGAAAAGAGCTTGTAAACTCAATATCAAAAGAAATAAACATAGAGTTCAGTTCATATGTGGTACACAAATAGCCCATGGTCCACAGATGTTCCCTATTGTTTTGGTGGCAATTTCATGCATATTAATGAGTAGGTGTGGCTTAATGTTAAAATGCTCATATTTTAACAACCACATGCTTGTTTTATTTCATTTTTGAAATAATTGTTGGCAAGTGTATACATTGATTGTGAAATTCCATTCTTGTGGTAACTATAAGTTATTTGGTTGAGCCTATTATGTTATCACATTTATTACAAAATAGTTTAAACTTAAATTCATATTCTCCATTGGAAGTAAGGTTTTCTTGTTCTGGTCCCAGTCTGACAAGGGTTAGGACTGTAAAAGAGAGGTCCAGAAGAAGAAAAATTATTTCAAGATTTATGTACACTTACAAAAGTTTTTTGTTTTTTTGTTTTACCAAAGGCCAATGGAAGTCTAGAAATTCAGTTATTAGAAAGAATTGTCAGTAAAACAATCACTGAATTTCAAAGGTTGATAATGAAACATTTTCTAAAAACAGCAATAAATCAAAACACTATATCTGTATCTATATGTATGTAAAATTATGTCTGATAACCATAAGGAAGTGACTTGTAAACCCTTGTGTAATTTTTCAGAATAAAGTAACTATTATTATTATTATTTGTATTATTATTATAATTTCTATTATTTCTTTTAAAAGATATTATTACTATTATCATTATTATTTTTATCTTATAATTTTGTGTTATTCTTTGAATATTTTTTATATTATTTTTTATTATTTTTTTAGTATTATTATTATTATCATTATTAATAATGATTTATTATTATTATTATTAATATTAATATTCTTTTTATCATTAGTATTTTATTAATATTAATATTTATTGTTATTATTATTATTGTTATTATTATTATTATTATTATTATTATTATTATTATTATTATCATTGTTTTCATTTTAGGAATAACTTCACATATGGCACAGTTCTTGAAATGGAGAGTGTTGCATTCTCGGACCCAACTCCAGATGGCAAGATGTTTGCACTGGCATACACAAAGTCTCAGCGTTTCCTGGTATACAAGTACAAATAGAAGCAAACTTTATCAAGTTTCTATCAACACGGGCATTCTTAAGTTTTGGGGACTTATTTTTTGAGGGCTCTATTTATTACAAAAGTTTCTGTTTGGTCAGCGAGACGACAAAAGTTTCTGTTTGGTCAGCGAGACGACAAAAGTTTTTGTTTGGTCACGAGACAACAATTATAAACTCAAAATAGCTGATATGGAAATTTCAGTTTTTTGTTTGTTTCAGATGTCACCAAAAGTAAGAAGAGGTTCATTTTTGTTCTGGTTTTTCCCTAAGTTTGAACATCTGAATAAATTAGGAAGGCTAAATTTTGATGAAACTTATAAATGATAATTCGTGAGAAATGGATTAATTTAATTTCGGAGATGAGAACTTGAGAGGGATGGGAATTGAAAAGCAGGTGATACTGAGAGTATAGTGCACTGAAAGCTTTTGGTGGAAGTGAAAATCTTTTGCTGAAAATAAAACACTTAAGGCATGACCTTAACGGAAGCGGGAACAGTAAAGTTGCAGCCTCAATTGAAGAAATACTCAAGAGTGACAGAGGTATGCAGGATGTATCTACTTTTTCAGTGATCATAATTCTTATTTGATCAATGTAGTTTCAATTGTAAGTTATAAATATAGTAATTAAAAGTAATTAAATGCAGCTGAACATCTTTCTGATAAGTTTATTGAGGAAAGTTCAAGATAACTTAAAGCTAACATTAAGTCTGGATTTTTCTTCATTTGATATGATAGAAATGATAACTCTAAGATATCTGAAGAAGTTTTACATTGTACAAAACAGTTTAGCATATAGAATTTATTAAAGGATTAATTCTTTCAATATAAGCTTACATGGGAGCAGCCATTTTATTACATGTATATGCCCTCTAAAATATGATGTCTATCATATGAAATAAGGATTGCACCAGACTTTGCCTCCTTTAAAGGAACACTTGTGACTTGATCAAAAAGTGAGGGAGTTTTTTTCAGATTTATATTGATTTAAACACATTAGAAGTCATCTCATCTTGTGATCCATTTGTTACTATTGTTGAGGATAGATTTTTTTGAGCATAAGAGTATATCCAAATTCTTGTGTCTGGGTTTAGTGCCACTGATCAGTCAGTTCCCAGCCTCGCGAAAATTGTTATTCCCTTCTGTGCGTATTCCGCCCACTCTGAAATATGAATATATAATGAGCCAAAATATGCTGTTTTCCTAAAGTGATTACAGCTTCGTTACAACGAAACAAGTTATCAATACATGAAATTTAGGGAGATAAAGGGTTGAAAATACTATCCATCAACATTTGAAGAAATAATTCTAGCAAAAGAAAAAGGGGGCTCCGATTTCATATTTGGGAAAAACAGGTGTCAAAAACGTGGTCACAAAACACATTTCTAGTCTTAGGCCCACATGATCTTTAAATATGTGATAGGAAATGATGATTTTATTCGCCATATCTTGTAAAAATTATGATCATTTTTCCAGATAAAAATGATTGCATATTTTGCTTTGTAAATCACGCTTTACTGTCGTTAATTGTTTGGTGCGTTTTGGGACTTGAAAAAGAGTAGTGATGAAAGTATGAAGTTAAATTATTCACACAGGAAAACAATCACGGGGGTGGGGGGGGAATTCTTCATTCAAAATTAGAATTTAAAACAGGTTTTTTTTTACTAGTAACTTATCAATTTTGGTGGGCCGACATAATATGAAGCTTGGTTCCCTACTTTAGTTTTTTGAAGGGAAAGTAACTAGTGTGAGTTTGTCAGTTAGAATCTTAAAGGTTGGTTGGGATGATAAATTGTGAATATGTCCTGAACATAAAATGGTGTTTTAAAGCTTGTGAAAACATTTGAAGATATACATCAAAAGGTATCAGATGTACTGCAAGATGACAAGGTAGCCAGCCAATGTAATTCAGCAAGTATTGGTGAAATCTGATCAACATAAGTGCACCTTGTAGCAACCGTAGCTGCTTTGTTTTGTATTAGCTAAAGTCGTTTAGTGTAAATTTGTAATAAAGAGAATAGTAGTTTCATGACTTCGTAGAGTGGTGCCAAAACAACTAGGGATCAAGATATTTCAATATTGGCCCTAGTTTTTCCTCAACACATTTGGTTACATGGCATCAGGTTGTCCTGATGTATGAAAGTAACACACAATTCATACAAGACTAAAAAGAACAATCAATCAGCTAATTAACTAAAAGACTGGCAAGTCATATTTTTCCATTCATTGGCATTTGTATATATATAATCGGGAGGTACCAACCATTTCTACAAATAAAAGAAATCATGTTTTTTTGTTTTTTTTAATGTATGTGAAGGTTTTGTAAGACAATGATTTCTACTGTTCAGATTTTTGATACAATCTAGAATTTTGTCATAAATATTTGAAGTTAGTATTTGGGTATGTGGTGATTCTTTGTTCTGCAGTAAATACTTTAGAGCTTTTTGTGTAAGTAGTTTTCACTGCGTACCATCTTAGTTCCAGACTAATATTTGCTGGTTTTACTGTACCTGTGAGCAACCATGTCTCTACAGTCATCCTATACATCACGTCAGGGCCAAATAAATGAAGTTGCAAGTGTAGATATCCATGTGCATAATGAAAAAGAATCAAAACTGGATTTTTTTTCTTCTTTATTTTTGGTTGGGAAACGTTTATACTACAAAGCAGTTTTATGAGGTTTATGCTACCGAAATGTACATTCAGTCAAATTGATGCTTTAGTACTCTTTTATTCTTTGATAATATTGAAAGCATTGCATGTATTTACAAGTGTTTCATGTTCCATTGTACCTGATGAGTAAAGATTAAATGTACAGAAAGCAGATTGTACCTTTTATTTCTTTTGTTTAGATAACTTATTTACAAGCTGCATCAGATATGTGCAGGAAATTTGAAGAAAAAAACTTGTTTGAAGATTTATGGACAGGCAGCAACAATATGACCTTAATTATCCAACGAAGTTGGTGAAGAGAGGATATAGCATCTTTACCGTTCGTTCATCCATCTGTCCGTCCGTCTGTCCACATATATTGTCCGTCCGACCTCATGCATTCATTGTTCAGCTCCTATGGAACAAAAGATTGGTCCCTAGAAAAGGAATTCCAACTATTTTTATGAAAATAAATTTATACAAAGGAAAACAAACGCATTCTAGACTTCAAGAGCAGCAATTAAAGGATTTGTTCTGGAATAAAAACAAAAGTTGAATAATAGATGTGACGACTGAAATAAATTTGTAATGAAGTGTCTTGTGAATTAATAGCAAAAAAAACTGAAAGGTCTTTTCTTGAATAGAGTGGACACATAATACACTTATAATAGTCTGCAAATTAATCTGTACTAAATTTTCATTCTGATTTGGTTGGATAGATCAGGGTGGTTATAGTGAAGGTTGAAATGAGTTCGTTAAAAGTATATTTGGTAGATGAGTGGATGACAAAAGGTGGGGTTGAGGTAGTAGGTGAATGATGTTAGGTAAATGGGGGATGATGTGTGAATGGGGATCATAGGTGAATGGGGGATGGTAAGTTTATGGGGCATGTTGGGGAATGGAGGATGGTAGGTGAATGGAGGATGGTAGATAGGTGAACTGGGGTGGCAGGTGAAGGGGGATAGTAGGTGAATAGGGCATGTTGAGTTGATAGAAGTGAGGTAATGGGAAAGTTTGATTGATGAGAGCTTAACGGCACCACGACAACCAGGGTCAAATTGTGCCTGAGATGTTAGATCATTCCAGAGTTAAGAAGAAAAGAAAATTAGGGGAGAATGAGAGAAATACAAGAACTAAAAGTCAGAAAGCTGGAATAGAAAGAGGAGGTGCATGGGTGAAAAAAACAAAATAGTGGGAGAGGGGGACTAGATATAGTTGTAGAAGCATGATGAAGAAAGGAGATCATTTTATCCAGAGGGTTTTTTCTGGAAAAATTCAGCAATTGAGTTGTGGGAAGCGAGGGAAGCTCTGAGAAGGTTGTACAGGGGGCAAGCAAGGAGAACGTGATGGACTGGGGGTGCAATGGCAATTGTTGCAGAGGGGTTAGGGGAGCCAAGAAGGAGGTGGGTGTGACCTATTCTAAGACTGGTAATACGAACGTTGTCGGCACGAGAGAGGTTGTTGATGGTGGATTTGATCGGAATGGTTGGCTGGATGACGTGGAGTTTGTTATCAATTTGGGAGTCTCATTAGGTTTGCCAGCGGTCACGAACAAGGGAAGCGATACGTGCTCTGATGTTAGAAAGGGTTTTGGAAAATGGGATAGGGGGAGGTTGAGGGCAAGCTTAGCGGCTGCATCAGCCCTGTCATTGCCAGGGATGCTAACATGGCTGGGTATCCAGAAGAAAAGAATACTTTTCCTGCAAAGGGTGGGCAAAAGGAGTTTCCGGATCAGGCGGTGGGATGTCAAGTTATCACATTTAAGATTGAGTAAAGAAGTAAGAACAGCCTTGGGGTCGGAGAAGATGGCAAAGTACCCAAGCGGAGAGTACTCAATAAAGTTGAGAACGAGGAGGATGGCCTTTACCTCAGATGAAAAAAATGGATAAGTAGTCAGGAAGCCTGCTACTGAGGGTAATGTCTTGGATGGCGGCAGCAGCAGCTGTCTTGTTGCCTTCCTTGGAGCCATCAGTATAGATGGAGGTGTAGTTTGAGAGTTGGTCTTTGATTTGCTTGTGGAGATTGATAAAGAGGTTAGGGTGGGTTTGGGTTTTGTGATGAGTGGAGAGGCCCAAGTGGATATAGGGAGGGGGTGGCCCAAGGAGGAAAAGTGGGCCAGAAGAAGGTGCCAAGAGTGGCGGAGTTGATGCCGAGATGGAGTAGGTCCAATTTAATGCATAAGCTAAAGGGAGGGGATAGGGTTTTAGTCCTATCAAAAGGGTGGAGAAATTAGGGTACCTAATGAGGTTGTAAACAGGGTTCTGGGTGTTGTTGAGGACTAAAAGCATAGGAGAGGCTAAGCTTTGTACACCTTAGCAGAAACAGGGGTTCGTTGGCTTCAACATGAAGGCTGGTGATTGGGGAGGTCCTGTAGGCACCCAGACAAAGTCAGAGGGCTTCATTTTGGATGTGGTTGATGTATGAGCTGTGAGCAACACAGTAGACAATATTGCCGTAGTCAAGCTTGGCACGCATGGTGAGCCTGAAGATTTTGGGGAGAGCATGGTGGTTCACACACCAAGTGGTGTTGGAGAGGAGGCGGAGAATGTTGAGGGACCTGTTGCATTTCTGTTTCAGCTTGGTGATGTGTTGCTTGTAGGAGAGCTTGGGGTCTTGAGTTAAAACCCAGGAACTTTGTGTTCAACTTTAGGGATGCGATTGCCATTGAGCACAAGGTTCGGGTTGGGGTGGAGGTTGTTGAAATGACAGAATTGCGTGAAGACTGTTTATCTTTGGAGAATTTTAAACCGTTATTGTTGTACCAGACTTGCAGCTGGTTGAGGCTGAGTTGGAGCCTATTTTCGAAAAGAGGAAAGCTAGGGGAGGAGTGGAAGATGGTGAAGTCGTCCACGTAGAGGGTACGTTTGATGTTGGGGCCAAGGTTGTCAGCGATATCATTAATGCTCAGGTTGAATAAAGTGGGGGAGAGGATGCTGCCCTGGGGGACAATCTCTTCTTGGGGGTAAGGGTTGGAGAGGGTGTGGCCAATATGAACTTAAACCTGCCTGGGTGAGAGAAAGCTTTGAATAAAGATGGGGAGGTGGCCTTTGAGGCCAATGGTGTAAAGTTCGCGGATAATGCCGTATTTCCAAGTAGTGTCGAAAGTTATTTTGAGGTCGAAAAAAGATGGCAATGAGGTGTTCCTATTTTGCAAAGGATTCCCAAATAGCAGTGTCGAGCGTAATTAAGTAGTCTAGGGTATTGCGACGTTTCCAGAAGCTGCTTTTGTAAGGAGAGAGGATTCTATTGGTCTCAAGGAACCAGTTAAGTCTCTGGTTAATGATCCTTTCCATAATTTTACAGATACAGCAGGTGAAGGCGATGGGGCGGTAGCTGGAGGGGTCGGCATTGTCCTTCCCTGGTTTAGGGACGGGTCCTCCAGATAGGGGGAAAGGAGTGTGAGGACCAAATGTGGTTGAGGATGTTGAGTAGGGTAGTGGTGGCCTTGTTGGGGAGGTGTTTCAGAAACTGGTATGGGGTGTTATTCCCTTGGAGGTGCAGCCAGCGTCATGGATGGCTTGGTTTAATTCAGAAAGGGTAAGAGGAGTGTTGTAGCTCTTGGAGTTGTCAGAGGGAAAGGTGATACTCCGGGCTTCATCGCGAGCTGTTTTGGTGTTTGAAAGCATTGGGGTAGTTGGCCCATGACGATATGCTGCCGAAAGAGGCGGCGAGGTGGTTAACGATGTCCTTTTTCGCATTTAGAAGGTTACCATTCCAGGAGAGATGGGAGACTTGCCCACCCTGCCGTGGAAGCTGTTAACCATTCTCAAAAATCTTCTTAGTGGGGTGTTGGTGGTGAGAGAAGAGATGAATTTGTTCCAAGTGTTGGTTTTACTGACATTGATTGTGCGCCTAGCCTTGACACAGCTGATGCGAAAGAGCTTGAGGTTGTGGGTGGTCGGGCTAGTTTTGAAGTTTCTGAGGGCCCTTTTCCTGTTCTTGATGGCGGTTTTGCAGTCATCAGAAAACCAGGGGATAGGATAGGGGATTTTGGGAAATAGAGCAGGTGGCGATGTTGATAAGTATGTTATTGAAGTTTGACATGAGATCCTCACCCTCGAGGAGATGGGAAAGAGGTGAGAGTCACAGAGGGTTTCAAAAAGGGGCCATTCAGCCTTCTCGAGGTTCCAATTGGGGGTGTGGTCAGTGGGGGTTTGAAGGTTGGAGTGTATAAGAGGGTAATGGTCACTACCACAGAGATCAGCAATGACCTTCCAGCTAAAATCAAGGAGGAGATTAGGGAACAGGTAGACAGGTTAATACAGGTGAGGGAGCCTGTGCAGGGTGAAGGTAGGTCGGGGATTTAGTGTTGAGCAAACAGAGGCTGTGCTGTCAAAGAATGTTTTCGACGAGCTTGCCTCTGGAGTGGTGGTATTGGAGCCCCACAAGGGTTGTGGGCATTGAAGTCACCACGAAGGATGAAGGGGGAGAAGGCTGAGAGATGAGATTGTTAAGGCTGGTTGGCTGAACGTTGGCGTTGCGGGGAGATAGATATTGCAAAGAGTGAAGGTTTTGTGGAGGGAGATAGACATACAGATGGGAAAGAATGTTGGGTGGAAGATGGTAGAATGTTAAGTAGGAATTGGGATGAAGGTTGGATGGCATGGGGAACAGGATGGGATGAAATATAGGACAAAGTCAGATGGCATGTGGAATAGGTTGGCATGTGAAGAGGGTGCCAAGGAATGTGGGACAGGATGTCATGGCATGGGGGCAGGGTGGGACAGAGTGACATGGCATGGGGGCAGGGTGGGACAGAGTGACATGGCATGTGGGAAAGGATGGCATGTAATGGAAGTCATCTGGATTTCAGGTGGGATCATGGGCGTAATAGGCGTGAGTCAGGGGAAAATTTCCCCCCAAATTGAAAAAATCTGACTATTTTCGGGCAAAGGTTTTAAAAATTTCAGGCAAAAATACCAAACAAGACACTTTTGTAATGCAAAGGGGTATCTTATCGGTGCTTCCTTTTGCCAATTTTGCGCCTGGAAATTTACGATTTTCTGGCAATTTCCCTTTGCCCCCTAAACAAATTTGAGCTCCTATGCCCATGGGTGGGATGGCATGTGGAACAGGGTGGGATAGCATGGAATGGCCTGTGGGACAAAGTGAGATGGCACTTGGTACAAGGAGGAATAGCATGTGGGATGGTACGTGGTACAGGGAGGTATGGCATGTGGAACATGAGAGTGGGATGGCAGTTGTGACAGAAGCAGGAGAGCATGTTACTAGCGGCGAGGGGATTTGTATTGTTTGTGATCTCTGGTTGGAAGGAAATAAAAAGCAGTTTCATAAAAATCACTTAAATACAAAATGTTAAGGCTTTATTATAATTATCTTTGCACCTTTATTTTTCTCTCCTTCCTATCCCCTCTTCCTCTCCCAACCATCTCCGTCAAAACTCTTGCACCTAAATTTTGAACACCCTCTTGGCACATTTGACTCTTGACTGCCAGTGCCGTTAAACATCAACAAACCAAACCAAACATCAACAAGAAAACCTATATATTTCCTTATGTAAACTTGTTGTTTTTTAATCGTCTACCAACATTATTTGAATGGGAGCAGTTGACTATGACTAAGTTTTGAATGTCCATCATTCCCTCGATCAAAATTTAGCAGAGAAAAAAAGCAACTGAAACTTTTATATTGATAATTTTGAGCTGCCTTTTCGTTCATTCCCAAAACTTGTGCATACATTAAAAATTATTCAAACTTTAAGGCCTTTGAAGCCAGCACAAGATTGATGTGGCACGATTTGAATCAATTGTTTGATTGATTTATAGACCTAATACACAATATTGTGCCATCAGCAATCAAGCCTGCAGTGGCACTTTTAATAGGCCACTACAGCCCTGAACTTTGATTAGTGATAGCTTGGAAACAACAGATGCTTTATACCTAATTTAAAGACTATTCTGTTTAGAATTTCAGAATATCTCTACCAGTCCATATGCCTTTAAGCATTCTATCTATGATCCAGTAATTTTAATTCTTTTTAATATATGAGAATGTTGAACAAAGTGTTACTTCAGTATAGTCTACCGACCAAAAGCACTGGCTGGGCTATGTGGGGGTGGAGGTAGAGCAACAAATCCATTTCTCTTCCATTTTTATTGTATTGTACAGCGCTTTAAGATTCTTCTGAGTTAAAGGCGCTTTATAAGCACCAGCTATTATTATTATTATTATTAATGGCATAAACAAATTTCCAAAATTGTGTCAGAATAAAAGTGGTCTTGAAACTGTTCATAGGCTAAATGTCACAGAAAAGCAAAAACATGGTCATTTCCTCAAAATATTGATCTTTAAAAAAAAAATTGCATAGGAGGGGGGGAAGGGGGAACAACCTGATCAATCACCCTGGCTACCCCCATGTATGTTGAGATATTATCTATGATTTGTTAAGTTACTGTGCACTGCCACTTGAAGGAATTTTGATAAATGTTTTTCAAATTATAAAAAAGGTTTGAATACATGAAATTTCAAAATGCTTGGCACAATTTAACATGAGGATGTGAGGTCACTCTTCTATAGTAGACTTTCTACACCAGTCATTTTCACACAAACTTGTTAGTTTAAAATTCAATATCTCCTCATTGGAACAATTTTTAACTGCTTTCTCCAAAGCCCTTTTGTCCTACAAGATAAGACATCTGACTAGTCTTCTTTCTATGCGATTCCTATAAGGGTGTTTCAGCTGACATCATGAGGTCACGTGACTTTGCTTACATCATCATTTTGTCAGGCAGAAACACTGTTGTCTGCTGTACGACTTAATTAGACTTACATACATTTGCATGTTGTTATATAAGATTATTTTTGTAAGATAATTATGCCGGAATCTTGCTGTGCCGTTGGTTTCACTGATAGACGTGTGTCGGGGAATAAAAAAAGATGTTTTTTCGATTACCATCTGATCCTCATCAATGTTCGAAGTGGGTTTCTGCTGTACGACGCAATGGCTTTCAAG
This sequence comes from Chiridota heheva, assembly GCA_020152595.1. Taxonomy (NCBI): domain Eukaryota; kingdom Metazoa; phylum Echinodermata; class Holothuroidea; order Apodida; family Chiridotidae; genus Chiridota; species Chiridota heheva. The sequence goes on along the minus strand of JAIGNY010003708.1, from coordinate 1,030,587 downwards.
CTACACTTCACACTAGGATTTGCAGCGAGCACTTTATATCAGGTATGTATTCGCTTTGTCTGCATACAACGAATGTGTATAACGAACAATCAGATGGCATTCATGTAAAAGTTACTTTTCCTATACCTGGTGAATATATCAAACGTAAGGAAACAATGAAGTAAAATCGGAAGCGAACAAAAGCAACTGCAATTAGTAGAATTTGCTGAATTGGTAGGTAGGTTAGCATGCAGTATGTTTGTTGTACGTGTGATGCGACTAAGCTGTGTGAAGACACGTAAAATGCAACGACACTTGCCCTGCAAAATGGAGTCCAGTTGAGTTAGTCACATGATGAAATCCTATATTAGAAACATTCAAAAAGAAAAACGACCAAAGAAAAATATTTACAGCAATGTTTTTTCTTTATTTTTAAGATGATGATAATATTACATTTCCCAATATTTACATCTAAAAGTAAAAGATCTTTTCATGAAGGGTTAAATCATTCATTTCTTTATTGTATATCGCATGAAGTATTTCTCATTACAGCTACACCATATTTGAATGTATCCTATTGCATCTTCATGTGCTATCCTAGAATACCTTACAAAAAAGTTTTCATATAGTTTACTAAACATACAACTGCAATTAACATTTGAGTTGATATTTAACAACCGTAAAAATATAAAGAAAAAAACATTCCCCAACCAGCTCAACATTCAAAATAGAAATAATAGTAATATTTGTTTCATTCAGTTTTCTTGGGGATGGTGGTGGGACTTAAAAGTAATTATTCTTTTTGTCAAAGGAATAATTACACCTGGTAAAAATAGAAAACTACCGTAGAAACTTATTGATAACAGTCTTGGGACTTCTCAGTATTTCTGACCCTCAGCAACTCTGCCATATCACAACTGTTAGGGATTGGGGGAGGAAAACTCCAAGGTAATCATTCTTCTTATCCATTAAACAATTGACCTATAAATTAGTTCATTGACAGCTTTTTCAACCAATAACCGAGCAAAATTGCCTAACAACAAAATGTGCATAACTAAGTGGGGAAAAAATCCTACGCGGTACTGGTACAGTACAGCAAGCTAGCGGTGCACGCTCATGCAGTCAATGCAATGTACTGCGCAAAATAAATATTTGCACACAAGACTTGAGTTACGACAAAATAGTAAACACAAGTTACGCCTACAGGCCTGCTACGAGCTTTGTAAATCTGATTCCTGTTACCAAAAACATTTAGCAAACAGAATTTTGTTTATTTTCTTTTGTTAAAATCTCTTAAAATCCAGAGAAGTGCAATAAATGGATCAAAGCTTGCGGCAGGCCACATGAACATCTAAATGTCAATGCATTGGTCATGCATGATTGCGGATTTAAGGTTAGTTTGCCCCACCAAGTTACCACGTTGATATGGTGGGTGTGGCCTATTTCCATACATGGAGAGGTTAATCGCACCTGGTCAAATAAGAAAACTATGATAGAAACTTATTGATAACAGTTTTAGGGCTTCTCAGAAGTTTTTATCTTTAAAACAGTTTGGATCACAACTTTATGCATGGAAATTACATTTATTGGGAAATTTGGTGGGACATAAATATATATTCGTTCTTGACAACACAAGCATGTCCAACAAGTCCACACTATCCACCACTCTGCAGGATCATCAACTACAAGCAAGGGCACCTACAAGAGCAGGACAGCGAATTTCGAGAGGTGTACTGATGATGATGTCACTTGAATCGTAACAGGGTAAAGAACACAAATCTGGTGTGCGTGGTAATGCTAGGAGTGAATGTTTATGACAAATAACATTAATTTTTCAAACTACATTAAAAGGTTTGCAGTATCACAAGCGTTATATCTGTAGTCAAGAATGTATTATTAGAAATAGCACAAAACTATTCACTAATGGTACTTCTTGTCCCCATGCAAAGGAGCACACTTCCAGCCCATGGTGAATGGCAATGGGATAATTGCTCCCATGAGGCAGACTCTCTTGACTAAAACTAATATGAACATTACTTCCCAATAAGTGGTTACTAGGACCTCCAATGAGGGATAATGGGGATCAAGACCAGTGCTTTGCAACTAATAGAGGGTCCATTCTACAGGTTTCTACCCAGAGGTGACAAGATAATGGGGATCTGAAAGTGCCTTGATGTACAGTGCTTTGTAACATATGGAGGGTCCATTCCACAGGTTTCTGGGTCCTGGAAAAACAGTTTTGTACAGTGCTTTTTGCCATTCTACTTTCTGCAACATTCTCATTGTTACATATTCATGGCCCAGACATTGCAAAATATGGGTTGTATGTCACCCATGGGGAAGTCATCCGTTTATCATCCTTGGAAACAAACAACGATTTGTAAACTTTGCTTTTGGGGTCAAACTCGGGCTGCTGGTCTCCTGGTGTCTTTAATGATTTGGGGTCCCTGCTGGCAGCGTGTGGCACTAGGCCTGAGGAGGAGGATGTTGCGGTTGTAAATGCTATCTTCTTGGACATGACAGCCTGAAAATCTTGCTTGCTTGTATGCGCTTCACTCTTTTGCTCTGCATCTAGAAGAAGAAGGCAATAAACGTTGAGTGTTGGTTGGTAGGTTGTGAAAACTTTAAAACCTTTATAGTCATGTGACATGAGCAGTTTTTGTCTTAAGTTACGAGTGTTATTTAAGGTGGTGGGAACAGGTAATAAAGAAAAAAATGAGTGTTGATAAAGGTGATCAATTCAAGGCTACATGTAGCATCCTATTTCAATCTCTGCTGTGTGCAGATTTCTTACCTTGAAATGTCACCAACAACCCTGTGAGAACATGCATGAATGGCTTCTTTGCATGGTTTGGCTTTTAAATGGGAGGGGGAGGGGTGATTTTTATTTTGTAAATTCACTTTTTTTTAATGATCTGCAACAATCTTAAGAGGTTGCTTCTGCTCAAAAGTTATGGGAGGTGGACAAATCCCCCAATCAATATCTAAGGGTAAAATGCAGGCTTTAAGGAAAAATTAGAGTTGCTGAACTTGTATACATCACAAATTTAAAAACACTGTAAAAACCTCATACTTTGATCAAAGATATTTTGAGATTTGAATATACTAGTTTCAAACTTAAGGACTGCTTTGCCCAGAACTCCCTGCTATTTTTAGTGGAGCATAATAAATGTATTAGTCATTTGTTTTGATTGGTTCTTACCTGTTTTCTGTGCCTGATCTGTATTCTGACTTGTATCCAGCTTTCTCTTTTGTGCTTTCTTGGCTTTCTATGAAAGAATTGTTCACAAAACACTATCACATTAATTACAAAGTACATTAAATTTTTAACAACCGACTGCAAAATGAAAGTGTATATTAATACACTGATACTCAAAAGTCATCATTGACGAGTTCTTTACTAACTTTGGGAGTCTTTGATTTGGTTATTTTCTCTGTATTTTTCTTTTGTGATCCTGGTGTTCGTTTGGGCTTTTTACAGGGTACCCTTTTCTAGCTCGTCATCTTGTTATGTTATGATGCAAGAACCCAGCCAAACTGCCCCTAATTTGACATCAATGCCTTCCAACCTAAGTTTTGAATGGTTCACTTGTTCACTATCAAATTATATAGCAAACATCAAAGAGAGCAAGACTGAGGCCTGAAGAACAATAGAAGGCTTTGTATTCAAATGCAGTATATTACAAGGCTTTATAGTGTATACAGGAATCTCTCTCAAGCCTTGTGTTAAGAAAGGTAGATTACATAACCTCAGCAAAGAGAATACATTTCTTACTACAAGGACAGTGCAGGTGAGTCTTCAATCTTCCCCTTAGTGACAACTGGTACACCACTATCTTAACTACTTCTTATAATTTGTCCTCTATTCCTTTCTGAAATCCGCTGTAAATTTATTCCAAAATATTTCTTTCAACCCGTAACTAGATCAAATTGTAATATCTTATTATCAGCTAGTTCTAAATACTTATTTTACACGCAATGGAAGCAAGACGTTTGTTTTTTTCTCTTTGATTATTGTTTGTTGTAAGAATCTTAATCATGTGCCATTTAATTTTCGTTTATGTTTGTGACAAAGGCTAGATTGCCTAGCGCACTGTAATACATTGTATTGTATTGTATTGTATTATAGATACCACTGTAGGTGTAATAAGCAAATCTTTATGGTTTGCATAACTTAGTAAACGTCTGGTTCTATATTTCTACTATATATATAAATTTAAGTAAGCTTATGTTCAAGTATGTAATTCCCAACATTCATTTCTATTGTTATACTTCAGCCTTGTGTATACGTAAAACAAACAATAAAGAAAGTAGAGACTTGCGTCTGAGGCACCAAACCTAGCACATTGTGTATTGTCTAAATGTATTTTATATTGCAATGTGGTACACTCCCTCGTGGAATCACCTGTACACCCTACCGGCACATTATATAGGTAACACTCATCTGACCTACATCATAAAAAAACTATTTAGTGATGCTACTTTTAAGTGCCAAGATAACTAGAATTAATCCTATAAAATGAAATTATTATTCACCTCAAATGTATACTAGATAAAGCCCACCTGTAAATAGGTAATTAATTTCATTCAAATTCAACCAAAGGTGGCACCAGTGAGGGGCCAGTGGTGCCAGCAAGGAGCCAGTGGTGCCAGCAAGGGGCCAGTGGCACCAACAAGGGGCCAGTGGTGCCAGCAAGGGCGCCAGCAAGGGGCCAGTGGCGCCAGCAAGGAGCCAGTGGCACCAGCAAGGGGCCAGTGGCACCAGCAAGGAGCCAGTGGCACCAGCAAGGGGCCAGTGGCACCAGCAAGGGGTCAGTGGTGCCAGCAAGGAGCCAGTGGCACCAGCAAGGGCCAGTGGCGCCAACAAGGGGCCAGTGGCGACAGCAAGGGGCCAGTGGCGCCAGCAAGGAGCCAGTGGCACCAGCAAGGGGCCAGTGGCACCAGCAAGGAGCCAGTGGCACCAGCAAGGGGCCAGTGGCACCAGCAAGGGGTCAGTGGTGCCAGCAAGGAGCCAGTGGCACCAGCAGGGGCCAGTGGCGCCAACAAGGGGCCAGTGGCGCCAGCAAGGAGCCAGTGGCACCAGCAAGAGGCCAGTGGCGCCAGCAAGGGGCCAGTGCGCCAGCAAGGGGCCAGTGGCGCCAGCAAGGGGCCAGTGGCGCCAGCAAGGGGCCAGTGGCGCCAGCAAGGGGCCAGTGGCGCCAGCAAGGGGCCAGTGGCGCCAGCAAGGGGCCAGTGGCGCCAGTGAGGGCTAAATTTCAATCTGTTGGGAAGTAAAAGAAATGTTTTTGTGTAACATATTTTTTCCACCCTGTTGCGAGGCTATCCCCCCTGTCTGGCAACTATCTCTTCTATCGGGCAGCTATCCATCCCTGAATTCAACACTTCTGTCAGACTAATTTTGTCTTACCTTTTCGGCTTTAGCTTTCGCTCTCCTTTCCTCCATTTTGTTCCTGTTCTGCTCGATATCTTCCTCTGTTCCATTAAGTACGACCTCATCACCAGGGACAAAAGGCTCACCACACTAAGAACAAACAAGCAAATAAAACAAAAGAAATTTACTTTCCTAAAATATTTCAAAAAAAAAAAAAAAAGCAAGAATTAATATAGCAAGAGGAGGGCCATGGAGAATATGGTATATAAATATTTAAGGTATATGGACTGGTATATTCTGAACAGAATAGGCTTTAAATTTGCACCAGTAGTTTCTGAGTTATCACTAATCAAAGTTTGATGAATTCTTGATGTGTGCAAAAGATATGATGTATGAAACAGGCAGCTCAAAACCTTTAAATACCTCTTTTAAATTTATGTCCTAAATTTCAGTCACTGAAAATCATCAGAATGCTTTCTCCTGCTAAATGTTTATTAAAGGTTTGACAGAAATTCAAAACCTCTTCATCATATATTCAACTGCTTCCATTCAAATAATGATAGTGAATGATTAAAAAACGATAAGTTCACATTATTAGATTTTGTTTAAAAAATCGCTCGCTAGCTGTGACACATGTGCAACGCCTCCCAATGAGATACGTGTTTTGTTTACCTTGTGACAAACCTCACTCTTGACTTCTTTGATAGCTTTCTCTGACACAACACAGCTACAATTCCAGAGGAAGTAAAACCTGTACAAACATGAAGAAGACAAAAGACATTGTTTGTTTGTTTGATGAGGGCTTAAGGGCACCACGACATCGAGGGTCAAATTATGCCTGAGAGGTTAGATCATTCCAAAGGTTGGAAGAAAAGAAAACAGGAGGAGTCTGAGAGAAGTATGGGGGCTAATAGCCAGGAAGCTGGGATCGAAAGAGGAAGTGCAGGGTGTAAAGAAATCGGTGGAGGGGGTGGAAGAGGTGGACTAAAATGGTTGTAGAGAGAGGTATGACATTGTAGGAGAATACAAGGATCCTTTTATGTGAAAAGAAATCAGAAGATCAACTGCTGAATTTGTTTAAATTACTGGTAATGAAACACTTATTCAAAATCCATAGATCTTCATTTGAAATAATGTCACAGACTTTCTAAAGAAGGATCTGAACCTAACTAGGTTTTTGTTTCACAAAGTTTTTCTGGAGTAAAAAAAAACCCGGAATGATACCAGAAAACAATAAATCTTTCATGAAAATAATAATGTTTTGCAAGAGGCTCTGAAGAAAAATTAAGAAGTCACATAACTTTTACACTTAATGGGGCACTAGACCAAAAAGTGAGGGTGTCATTTTCCAGAGACTCACAAATATTCAGCAAAGCTTTTTCACCCTAATGGAGAGCTACAAAACTTCTCCAATATTTATATTATGTAGTTATCTGAGATTCATAAACAACCAGGCATCGCAAACGATACAAATCCCCTCGCCACTAATAACATGCTTTGCACCTTCTGTTAACCTGCCATCCCACCCTGTTCTACATGCCATACCATGCTACTTCCCTCTCTACAGGAAATCATACATGAAACTTTAGATGCCATTCCACCACATGACCCATATGTCATCAGACCTGCAATCAAGATGACATCCCATCATATGCCTTGCCACCATGTCCCATATACCATGCCACCCTGTCCCACATGCCATCCCTAACTATACCACATGTCACCCCACCCTGTTCGACAAGCCATCCCTCCTTGTACCAAGAACCACCCACCTTGTCCCACATGCTATCCCACCTGAAACCCAGATGACATTCCATTACATGTCATCCTGTCCCACATGCCATGCCTCCCTGTCCCACATGTCATCCCACCCTGTCCCCATGCCATCCCACCTCATCCCAACCTATCCTATACCAACCTATCATAAATGCCATGACACCACCTTGTTTCACATGTCATGCTAACCTGTTCCACATGCCATCCCACCCTGTCCCCACATTCCATGGCATCGTGTCCCACATGCCAACCTGTCTCGCATGCCAACCTGTCTCGCATGCCAACCTGTCTCGCATGCCACCCTGTCCCACATTCCACCCTGTCCCACATGCCACCCTGTCCCACATGCCACCCTGTCCCACATTCCACCCTGTCCCACATACCACCCTGTCCCACATGCCACCCTGTCCCACATACCACCCTGTCCCACAGGCCATCTCACCCAGTCCCACATTTCATCCCATCTGGTCCCCATGCCATCCCACCTTCATCCCAATTCCTGCATCTACCAATCATTATGCCATCTTCCACCCAACATTCTTTTCTCTTACTCCCATCCCCTCACTTCTATCAACTCAACATGCCCTCTTGACCTGCCATCCTTCCATCAATCTACCATCCTCCATTCACCTACCATCTTCCATTCCCCAACATATCCATTCATCTTGCAACATGCCCCTTTCATGTATTTTAGGCAAAATTAGGCCAATTTTTTTTGAGCTTGTATTTTTTTCTTTCGAATAAAGAAAATGGAGGTTATTTTTACATATTTTTTTTTCTTTCTCAAAGCAAAACATGCACAAACAATAAAAATAAACAATACATAATCACCGCTGTAAATATTCGCGAAAAAAAATGTCCACACGTCCGGTTCAGTATTCAAATTCAGGTCGCCCACGCTTACAATCCAGCATATTACCGCTACACTACATTGTGCATGTCCTAGTGTGTGGATTTGTTTTAAAACTTATATTACAGTGTGAAGAAAGAAAAAAAAGATTGAAAAGTGCATATCCAATGCAGCACAGCTCACCCCCTTCCCCTCACTTCCCTCATAACTTAATTCTGACACCCCAGTAGACACATGCTCAATTATTTTTTCCCTTATAAACCAGATAGGGCTGATCTTTCTACCAATCAGAATGAAAATTCATTACATACTAATTTGTAGATTACCATAAGTCTATTATGTTTTGGACCGAGAGCCCAGACAGCTGAAAAGCTACAAAAGGTTTGAATGCGGGTCATGTCCATCTGGACCCAGGACTCACTAATCAATGTTGCTGCTGGGTCACATCCTGTACCAGTAGCCAGGGGCATAAGATAAGGGGCCAAAGAAATGCCTTTATTCAGCTAAAGATATACACTCAGAAAAACTGGAGTGGACCAAATTGTTTGTGTACTAATTTTCATTGACCCGTCTTGTCCGGTTTTAATAAGGGGCGATGTGAGTAACCAAAGTGTGCACAGAGATTTGGAGAAATAGGTGATGACCTTTCTTTTTCCTTTTTTATAGTTTCAAATGAACATAAGCATAAAATAAGCATTAAGTTGCTGTCATGGCTATGGTCAACATGAGTACCCTCTTGGGAGCATAATCCAACAAATTTTGTCCGTGTATCTTTTTGGCTGAATAAATGCATTTTGTGGCCCACTATCTTATGCCCCCTGGCTACTGGTACAGAATGTGACCCAGCAGCAACATTGATTAGTGAGCCCTGGGTCTAGATGGACATGACTCGACATTCAAACCTTTTGTATCTTTTCAGCTGAATAAACTGTCTGGGCTCCTGGTCTATTTGCGCTCTATTCATGCAAAGACTTAGGTTTTTCTCCTATTCATCCCTAAGACAATTAATTACAGATTCCAATCAGTTGTCAGCTCTATTATTCTACTTTCTTTCTGGCCAGGACAAATACTTTACTTGCTATTCAAGTCTGGATTGCATTTGTTCTAAGTTCTTTCAAAGTAGGATTTTCCTTTATATAAATTTCTGTTCATGAAAATAGTTGAAATTCTATTTCAAGGGCAGAAATCTTTTGTTCCCTAGAAGCTGAACAATGCATGAGGTCGGACAGACAATGCATGTGGACAAACAAACGGCAGACGAATGGTAAAGATGCTATTCACCAACTTCATTATGCAGGGGATAATAATATTTTATAACTTGAAGAGGCAAAACAGATTCATGAAGATTTTAAAAATCACACAAAAGGTTTCATTTAAATTAATTTACAAGAAATTAACACTTTGAGTCTAGTCATCCTTTAAATAATTTCAAATTTTGAGCTGCTCTGGAAGTCATCTGCTTTTCATCTAAGTGAAATAATATAATCCTACAGAGCATAGTCTTAGGATCTTGGTTTCTCTCTTGCAGTCAACGTAACCAGAGTAACTTTCATTTACAACTAACTGATCAATGGAATGAAAAGAAGGTGATACTCAATGTACGTGGTCAAGTTTGACAATTGCATGTCTTCTTTGACATCAACAGATTACAATTGTCTATTCTTAAAGCATTCTACAAAATGATCAAACTGTTTTAATGTTGATCTACCGTACAGTTAAGTTTAGATTTCTAATAATCATTGCAATATATACACAAAAAGTTTTTCAGGAATGTGAGTCTTTACCAGTGAAGAAGACTTTAAATCTATGTGTAATATGTACACTTCAATTTTACACAAGTGAGCTAAGATAAGATCAATCGACAGGTACTCACAAAGGTTATGTCAACTTTGGAGGGCACCAGGCACATGATTTTAATTTTGCCATTCAATGGGGAAGAAGATTAGGACTGGTAAGGACAGCTCAATGATTTGCTTAAAGGAAGCTATATGGCTCCAGTAAACAAACTTATATAACAGGAGAGAAATGGAAGCATTTTCAGCTTTAAGCAAGTCTAAAATTTGGTATCTTCAAAAAATGAAACTGATGGGAGAAAAAGAAAGCCTTGAAAAAAAAACTCTTAAAAAACTCTTTGCTATTGAGCGATGTATTGACAATGTAAAGATGAAAATCTCTTCCTATCTAATGCTTATTGTTCAGCATTTTGGCCCCAAAGATGATTGTTCCATGGCCATGCACTGTATGATTGCTCTTCTGGTACATCCGCCAATGCAACCAGCAGACAAAATACTAGTTGTGACGTACATACCTATATCTACCACTCATCTCCAACCCTGTGACTGGACAGATGTATGCAGATGCTTGATTGTCATTATAAGCATCTCCTTTGTCATTCGTGTGTCCTTGATATGCTGGATTGCCAGTCAGTCGCAGCTCTGTGATATCCTGAACAGTGACAATGTGGAACAAATTCATTTTTATAGCATCAATCATGCAGAAGCTAACCAAGTGTGCAGAGCATTGTAAATGAAAATTACATAGCAAACAAATTTGAGGTAAGCAATGTGTTACCAACTGTACTTGGGGCAAATATGTAATGCCATTAAATCACACAATATTTACTAAATGAATGAAAAACTTTTTAAATGTCTCCAGTTGCATGATGCAGAAGGTTTCATTTGAAGGTGTAGAGACAACGTTAACAAACACTGATGAACTACTATCAAAGTTCATTGTAAGGTCATGCATTTGAATGATTAGTTCAGTGGTCAAGCATGTCCATCTTATACGAGAGAGGACTTCTATAGAAACAAAATGGTGAGAAAGCAATTCAAAATCTTATTCCATTAAAGAGATATTTAAGTTCAAAGTTTGGTATCATTTGTACAGAAATGACTGAAATAGGACTAGTTGTGATGTCATAGCCTCGGATTCCTCAAAGTCTTTACGTATTCTATCATATTTTGTCTTGCAATTTTGTGGCTTAAAAACCATGGGATGTCAGAAAAGTAGTATAACTGAATTTAGGAAGGGTATTTACAATAAACCACCTGAACAAAGTTTGAGGAAAAATAATTTAAATAGTGAAAACATTAAATAAACTTTCTTTAAAATACATAAAGACTTTGAGGAGTCTCAGGCTGTGACATCACAACTAGTCTGATTTCTGTCATTTCTACAGAAATGATCTCAAACTTTAAACTTGAATATCTCCCTAATGGAATAAGATGTTGCAATGCTTTCTGCACCATTTTGTTTCTTTTGAAGTCCTCTTTCATATAAAATAAACATGCTTGACCACTAAACTGAACCTGTAATTCTGTCTTTGATTTTCTTGCATTATTTTGGGTGGCCTCATACATATTCATGTACCTACACAGAACTTCCATGTACTTTCACTGCTAACAGGTGTTTTTTATTTTAAATTAATTTTCACAATTTTCCTTTTGTTTTCTATCAAGTGCTAAAAGTTTGCTTTATATGAATGCTAAGACAATAAACTTTAAATGATAAAAGTCAACATAAAGAAACTATTGACATAGATATGCAAGTTTGCAAATTTTATTTTAGACAAAATCAGACCAACTTTCCTTAAGCTTGAATATTTTCTTGTGTATATTGAAAATGAGGATTTTTTTACATATTTAGATTGCTTGTGAAATTTCCTTTCCATTGAGACCAGTATAACAAAAAAAAATCCATAAAGCAAAACACTCAAAAATATTGAAATTAAACAAAAAATGATCCACCGCTCTAATTACTCGCAATTTCATGTGAAGTCTTGCACGCTTATCATTACAATAGACTGCCTATGATTAGAGTGTGGATTTGTTTTAATATTTATATTTTGGTCTGGATAAAGAAGGAGTTGTTCTTTGTGTTTTCAATTGAAAATATGTGAAATAACCATTCCAACGGTATATTTTGCATTGCATTGCGATCAGGAACTACGATTTATTTTAAAAATTAGGTCTTACAAAGGCTAAAAATCATGAAAGTTTGAACAAATTTTGCCAAAAAAGATACTGATGATAGGGGCAGTCGAAATTTCACCAAATTTGAATGCATTTGATGTCTTTGACAGTCTCTAACAGGTTTTCAGGCAAAAGTAAGGTCTGGAAGTATGGCAAGTATGTGTAAGTTTTTAAGGAAAAAACGTTTTTGAAGAAGTAAACAATTGAAATTTGACAAAACTTTTCTCTTTACCCATTTTCAGGCAAGTTTACTCAAAAATCTCAATATAACCCCCATCATGTTAAATTATTTATCTACCTACTGTGGTGTTGCGGTTATCATACCTGTCTACAGACCACGAGGCCCTGGGTTCAAGCCTGGGTTGGGTAGACACGCCAGTGTACCACAACTGGTTATCAAAGGCCATGGACATTGACTTGGTTGTCGATGTTATGTCTGTCCGTACGTCGTACCTGTGTTCTCGTCTGGGTCGTGTTAAGCGTTTCGTGATAGCATTTGTACTATCATAACCGAATACGCAGGCGACGACCCCGTCATTGTAATTGTGTCTTCAACTCTCTCTCTCTTAAATTATTGAAAGAACTATTTGAGCTCTTTCAAATGTTAACAGGATCACTGCTGTGGGCCTATTTGATGTAGCAAAATAATTTTTTGAAAAGTGCACCTCCAATCACACGTGTCACAACCGCATGAGGATTTAAGGGTTAAAGGAGTATACAGCATTTCCAAAGATAATCAAATTGAATTATGACATGGAGTGAAAAATGCATCCCAAATCATTTAATATTTACACAGCTAAGATAAGTTTCTTTGTTTTTTGCATTGCAAGGATTCCACACAAACATGTAGATTAATTCTCATTGCTTGTGACTTTGACTTTGGATTCCGCTACAGATTTGGAAATGATGTGACCAACGCAAGAATAGTACTTGACAAATTTTTAATGTGTTTGAAGCCAACATGTATATCTGAAAGTCACCAAAATCATGATTTTCCCATTGACTCCAATAATAATAACATAAAAAGCACTTCTTTTTTAAAGCTGTCACATTCTTGGGTTGAAATATGTTATCAAGTTTGTATTCTAGGTCATATAAAAACATCAGGAAAAAATTTGTCCTCCTTACACAAATTTTGAAATAAAAGTGAGTTTTACAATCCCTTACCACAAGAGTCAATAAGGAAAATCACAATTTTGGTGACTTTCATCAATACATGTTGGCTTCACATGCTATCACAGGGGTTAATGGGAACTCAGTATTCTCTGTAGGATCACTACTTCTCTACTTTTTGGAAGATTAATATATATGTTTAAACTTTTTGATTATTCTTCCTTCAACATTTCACTTACTTTCAAGCTTCTGATGTGTTGAGCAATGCCACTTATAGAGCGATCCAGCAGAAACTCCAGCACAGATTCCTTGTTGTATAACCTTGTGTGGAAGCAGAAAAAACTTGCTCATGAATACTGTATTAAATAAGATGGAATTGATACAATAATCTAGAGGCAATATTTTAAAATTACAAGTATAATGTTTAGTGGCCAGACAGCTAAAGTACTGTAAGTAAAGTTTCACTGAGTAAAATTTTCAAAAAAGAATTTTATTTAGTAAAAAAAGATGTCAATTTTCAATTAAAAAAACCCCATATATAATTAACGTCACTGAGCTACAAAATATGCCACACCCACCATAGCAATGCGGTAACTAGGTGGGGAAAACAAACCTCAAATCCACAATCGTGCATTACCAATGCATTGGAATTTAGATGTTCGCAAGGCCTGCGGGATTAATTTATGGCACTTCTCCAGATCTTTAGAGTTTTTAGCAAATGGAATAAACAAAATTCAGTTTGCCAACTGTTCTGGGTAACAGCAATCTGATTTACAAAACCCGCAGCGGGCCCGTAAGTGCAAATTTTGTTCACCATTTTGCCGTCTCTCAGTCTGTGTGTGCAGAAAAAAATTTGTACCGTAAATTGCATTGACTACATGAATGCGTGCCGCTAGCTAGCTGTACTGTACCAGTACCGCGTAGGATGTTTTCCCCACTTAGTTACGCACATTTTGTTGCTAGGCAAATTCATGCGATGATTGGTTGAAAAAGCTGTCAATCATCTAACTAAGAGAGGTTAATTGTTGAGAACGTGAGGGTGTGATGTCAATTTTCTGCTGTAATTTAAAAAAATATCACAATTTACCAACAAGTCTTCTATCATTTCTGACAATTTTCCAATAAAAACCATACCTGTGGCTTTTTCAGGTCTATTCCACTGTTCTTGATCCTATGCCAAAACTGAATTTGACAAAAGTTAACAAAACTTTACCACAAATTTAAATGTAACCCATTGTAAAAAAAACTACTTCAGTGCTTTAATGAATAAAGTTGGTCTACCAAGCTCTAATTATTTGGTTACTGTAAGTTTAAAGGATAAAATAAGAAACGCAGTGGCCTAGCTAAGGCCTTGCGGGTCAGTGGTGAGTGGGGCCCTGCAGGCCTCTGTGGAATATAGGTACAATATATTTTTTCACAGGCCTCCTTATAAGGCCCGTTTTAGGCCCTTTTAAGGGGGGCAACTGCCCCCTTCCCCCTAGTTATGCCATTGAACAAACGTACATGTGAAGTTGCAGTTAATTTATTGCAATTATTATTTGTGATTATTTATCTCACATCTTTCTCTTTCTTTGTATTAATTCTGCCTACTCTGAGGTTGCAATAACATCATAAGTTTATAAGAGGAATACTATTCAACTCTGCTTCAATACAGAACTATAGCTAGACTTTATTTTAATCACATGATGTGCTGTGCTTGAGAAATACTACAATAATACCCTTAAAAAATGAAATACAATGTATACACATATAATATTGTCTAGAAATGATTAAAGTTGCTTAAAAAATCAATCAAGAGAAGACCAAGGTGAAACACCAGAAAGAAATACTTTTCTTTCTGAGTGTGCGGATGTTATCAACCAAGTGACATTAATTAATCACCAAGTATTCAGGCCTTCAAGAAAAGGCTGGATAGATTTTGGAACAATGAGCCAATGCATTACACTTATACTGAAAACATCCAGACAATATCTTGTGGTAGAATTACTGTAGGCAAATCAGAAGAAGAGCTGGTACAATAGGAACAGAGGATGATGTAAGAATTTTTAAGAAAGAGAAAACTAGTTCACCCTTACTCTACCAGCACTTTTTTGAAAATGGGCTCGGGAGGCGGAGTCAAAGATTGGGCACCCAAAACGGCAATAATATCGCCGCGTGCTAGAGTAAGGGTTAATCAAGGGCTGATTATTGAAGGATCCTCTGTCTTTCAAGCAGCAGAGTCGGGCTTGTTCCGCTTCAGACACCCGCTGGGCCGCCCACGGGATCATGCTGCATATATTTTTGAGTTGGCACCCTTGTCGCAGGTTGATTAACCCTTACTCTACCAGCACTTTTTTTTAAATGCGCTCAGGAGGCGGATTTAAAGATTGGGCACCCAAAATGGCAATAATATCGCCGTGTGGTAGAGTAAGGGTTAAACTGCTCTTGTCAATTTCTCCAAATTAAGGAACAATTCCCTATTTTAAGGCCTTTATGTCTCTGTTTTAGATGAATATATTTGTATGACATACCTGCCTAGCTCACATGCTACAATCGGCGACCTCAATTTCTGTTGAGTGATGGCACAGTGTAACCACCGAGCAACCCTCTCCATGTGCTTATCTGCCTGTGGTAAAAAATAATAGAGTAATTTTACTATATGTATGTCTACATTTCTTGACTTGAAAACATTGGTGAGTCATTTCACCAAGGTGGGTGACCAAAACATGTTGATGCACACCTGTCCCTCAGTTACTTAGGTGACTGACATTTCTTTTAAAATGACTTACCACAAATCACTCACCTCTGTACAAAGTGAATAGGTGTGAAATAACTTGACTCACCCCAGAGTCACTCTGGTGACTGACAATTTGGTACATTGATGCACATGTGAGTCAGTTTCATATGTCAATGACTCACGTTTAACTGACATGCCGGAGTAGTAGGGTGAGTTATAATACTGAGTCATACAACTGACAAGTGCATTATAATGAATGTTTGTTATTATAATAATGCATATTTTTTAGAAATTAAAAAGGGAACAATGTTTTTCGCTTCAAAACTCTAGCTATGGATATAGTCAAGACATGATTCCACGGTTATGATATGCGCAGTCACACGTAACAATGTAAAGCAGAGTAAATATTGCAATATTTACATTGTTACGTTATGACTGAGCATGTGCAATTCGGAGCCATGGAATAGTGTATTGATAACACTGTCACACTGAAGGATCAAAGTTAGAGGAATCTGAGCTGGGTCAGACTCAAAATAAAGATGCTTTCATTTACAAACATGTACAGTACATATTACTAACCCAAAAAAAAGGTTTTGAAGTTCCGACGTGCAAAATGAATATTAAATTTCAAATACTTGTATACTAAATTTAATTACACAATGGGCTCAAAATAACAATGACAACAAAATGACTCGCAGTACTCACAAAAATGGAATCTTCAAAATAATCCAATTCAACCAGTTTTATCTCATTAACATGTATAAACTTGCTAACAACATAATTATTTCAAATATGAAACAAAACTGATGTAGTCTTGTTATAATACAAGCATTCTAACGTTTTAACATTAATCCCACCTACTCATTAATGCATGACAAAACAATAGGATACATCTGAGGACCATGGGCTATATGTGTACAACATACTGTATTAAGTGAATCCCATGTATCGTTCTTGAGATACTGTGTTTACAAGCACTTTTTAACAAAATCATGTTAAGCCTCACCCACTGTGCATATTAATAAAATTCAACATTTCTGTAACTATAAACATGTACACACTAACTAATAACATAATTATACCACATATGAAACAAAACAGATATGTGGTTGCTTAAATATGAGCATTTTAACAATTAGCCCCGCCTACTCATCAATATGCATGCAATCAACACCAAAAACAATAGGGCACATCTACAGCCCATGGGTTATCAATGTACCACATATAACATAAATCCAAGAGTACAGTTCAGGAGATATCTTGCTTACGAGCTACTGTAGCATCACACACACACACACCCATATACGTATACTGTTTCTGTTGTTATACTACTGTAACTCAACACTCCTTGTTGCAATGCAGGTAGAAGTTAACCGAGCAGCCATGCTGTGGACATGGATTATGACCAGGCTGGAAGTGGATGAACAGCGGGTTTTCACCCTACTCTTTACGAGAAGTGTTCAGAGAACCAGGAAGGGTGTGACTGTCCTACCATAGCAACTTACAGCTTTAAGGATTAGTTCAGTTGTCAAGCATGTCCATCTAATATAAAAGGGGACTTCAAAAGAAAGAAGATGGTGAAAAAAGCATTTAAAAATCTTATTCCGTTATGGAGATATTAAAGTTCAAAAAAATCCCGCACCCTGAAAATGAATGAAAACAAGGTGATCTTGTGAAAAAATGACATTGAAAAATTGACAATTTTTGCGGAATAGGTACTTTCATAGCGTAATGTGAAGCCAATTTTTTCTCCACAAAAATACCTCACTTTCAGCCATTCCTGTGTGGAATTTTGATATTTTGCTGAATTAACATGACAAATCAGATAATAATTAGATTTCTGGAAGTTTTCAGTTCAGGTAGGCCTATGTGCAATTTTTTCGAAATTACAAAAACCGTGTTTTCTTCCTTATTGACCATAACCCCTACGGATGTTTCCATTATCACTATGATTTTCTCTATCATCCCTACAAATTTTCATTTCTGGTGAGCCCTATAAAGTTATGACAACAAAATTTGTCGTTGATCTCTAATGGCGTGCATAGGAAAAACCATAACCTTTGTGAGGTCGCAGATCAGTAAACAACAGCAATCACACAACGTCAGCATACAAAAAAACGGGTTAAAGTGAAAGAAATTATGGCCAAGCGATGGTAAATGGTAGTACTCGCCATAGTACCGCCGCACTGATGCCAGCCGTGTTAGTACTGTAGTATAGCTGCCGTTGGTGATGGCTGGCCGTCCGAAGGTACTACCAAATCCTATACCCTCCTGTACTGTTTTAAGCACGGTGTTAAAAGTATAGGAAAATCTCAGTTTTAAGATCTTTTTAAAAAAGAAATCATTTTACCTTTTTGTTTCGCCCACAATGATTAGAATCAATGTTTAAAGCCCATCCATGTCTTCAAAAACTGTTTTTAAGGTGATTTAGTTACTTTTATTGAAGTATTTTGGACTACTTTTCCTCCATAAAAATCATCTCACGAGCTCTCCAAAGTATGGTCAAAGTTCAAAACACTGCCATTGGGGCTATAACATTTTAGCAGGGAAATATGTTTTAGATTATTTGAGGAAAAAATTAAGATAATACTTATAAAGTACAATAAATATAATTTATACATTTCTTGATGTTTTCTTGATGCTTTTTTTATTTGTTTTTGCACACAGCTTTTTTTTTTTACCAAAACTATTTTATTTTTGTAATCTTTTAAACAAAAAAAATGTTGTCAGCAAAAAATCAACTTGCAGTTTAGTGGAACATTCTAAAATTTATTTGTGGACGTTGAATAATTAATCACAAACGTGTGGTGACAAAGAAAATAGCGACCAAAATATGAATCTTGGAGAACTTTATCCTGTCGTGGTGCTAAATAGTAGTGTTTGCACCGGGTCCAAAACAGTTTGGTAATGTACAACCGCCATATATTTTTTCTACAGCATACTACACACACACTGCTTGTTGCGCATTGGTTTGGATATTTTTTTTACAGCGAAGTTTAGAGAGTTTAAGTTCATCTGCAAACCAAAGAACCGTTGCAATGACGTCATGAAGAAGCAGCACATCAATTGGTTTGCAACAAATTGTTGGGCTTTTACACTGTCATGACTGTAATGTCAGTAGAAAATTCATCATTTGTACATCTCATCGGAAAAAAAAAAAAAAATACTGTGGCTTATAAACGAAGAAGGAAGTCTCCAGCAAATGTGAGTTGAGTAAAAAAATGTTATTAAGATTCGCAAGTGGTCAAAAAAAGGAATTTTCATATACGGTTTGAAAGTCCCGTCAGAAAGTGACCTACCTTTTTATATATATATGTATTAAGTGTATAGGTTGCCATAACACTAGGAACACCTGTGGTTATGCTCTACCAACTGAACTACCTAGGCTACTCCTTCACATACAGAAATATGCTACACACATACACACACACACACACACTCGCGCCATCATGACCGGATAGGTTCCTAATACTATCGCATTGGAACCAAAAAGCAGAATGTAACATAATTAGCCTAAAGTTAGGCCTTTACACTACAGTTAGGTAGCAAAGTTTGCTTGAGGTAAATTGTAGTGAAACTAGTACGTGCAAAAACGTATGGTAGACAAGGGGTCTTTTACCGAGTCTCCTTAGATGAATTTTAACTTACTTGTTCAGGACGCCTTTTTGTTCTGACAAGATCAGCTCTGCCTGGAATGCTTCCACCATCTCCACCCATGATATTAGTTGACTTTAGTGCACAGAATGTAAAATTGGTGAATTCTCTTGAACTTAGCTGGGATTTTTTCCCCGAAGTTCTGTACATAACGTCATCAGGTGGCATTCAAATATTAGGCCTACACTATAGCTATAGGCCTACTATAGTCTATATTATAAACTTGGATTTAGTCGATCATAAAAGAAATTTCAATACCCTAAAATGGCTCGTATCTAGACTTTTCTCCTCAGGATGTACCCTTCTACAGTTCTGCATAAAATCAGAGGGTTGGATCCCAATACAAAAAAAAAAATATCTTCATAAAACTAACATAATCACAGATTCCTCCCACAAGTTTTAGTAGCAATACAACTCAGCACAGGCCAACTCGACATAACATAACATAACATAACATAACATAACATAACATAACATAACATAACATTACATAACATAACAAGATGACGGGATAAGAAGGGTAGAGCACCCCATATAAAGACATAGGCATACCATGTTCCCAAAATCACCCCAGCACAGACCAGCAAAGCATCTTCATAAATGTTACATAATCACAGATTTCCCCTACAAGTTTTAGAAGCAATTCACCTCAGCACAGACCAACTCGACATTACATAACAAGATGACGGGCTAAGAAGGGTGAATCACCCCATAAATGACATAGGCATACACCGAGTCTCCTACCGACTTGCTACGCTAGTGGCCCCCTCAGCCACCCCACCTAATCCCCCACTAAAAAGTAGGCAAGATTATTCTTAGGAAGTCTCTTCTCATATAGAATATATTCTCAGTCATGCATTAATTGACGCAATCGCCCAAGCTTCCGCTCCATACATTTTTAATACAATATTCCGTAGACTGGTAGAGAACATTCTAATGATATTCTGAAACAGCATATTTAGTTATTATGAAATATAACTGACATTTAAAAATGTACATTAGTCAAGTATTTCAATTATACACTATATTGCATGACCAGTGGGAAATTCACTTTCCTCCTCCCCCATGCACTAATTAAGGGGCTCGTTTATGTGTCATATTTAGTCAAAATTTGTTGCGTAAAAAGTGACAGCCGTTATTATAGTTCCTTGGGTCTTGTTAGGAATTTGTCGCTTGCGGCCCTGTAATCAAAGGCTGCTGGCAGTGGCGTAGCCAACATCCTTTTTCTTTGGGGCGGGAGAAAGGGTGTGAAAGGAATGGGGCGGAGCTTCACTTGGGATCAAGAGTCTTTGCATGGGGAAAAAAAGCCATGCCAGTGGTACAAGCAATGTTGATGAGCAGTTATTTTCTTAGATATGTAGTCACGGTGGAATTCTTGAGGCTCACGGCGATCACAGTAGAACCATCAACTGGTCCCCTTTCCCTTGGTTACGTACGCCACTGACTGATACTTGCCCTTTGTGGTAATTTCCTTGTCTGGGATCTTTGCCCAAGGGAGTGTCAGCAAATTGGTGTATGTAAGTAATCAGGGCGGGATCACAGGAGAAATCGAGGCGTTGCTACAGTCTGAGCCTCTTTTCTGTACAACTTTGGTACCTCGTGTTACCAATATTCATCTAATACCGACCAATTTAGCTTATTTTTCCTGTTTTCGCCTTCTATGCGCTCCAATTGAGAGGGGGGGGGGCATGTGTCACACATGCTTTATCAAAGCAATACTAATCTTGTCTCCATTGACAAAGGTAACCTTATCCCAACCAACAGCATTAATACAAGACCAAATCATGATTTTAGTTATTGCCAAGTATCCCTACGCTAAAAAAGAATGTTCATAGGTAACACTACTTACTTCCCTCCAACACTACAAAAGGAAAATACATTGTGATCAGACATTGTACATGCACCTAGTCTGAAGTGTTTTAAATCTAAGGTTACTAACACTAACTTTTTTTTCTTTAGCCCTAATACTTTTGTTACGCTTGGTTGGCATTCTTGTACTCTACAAGGATTTTTGCCGACTTAACCTTATAACACTACCAAAGAAAGGTAAGAAGAAAGATAAGTCATAGATGAAGGGGTGCGGAGGTGTTTGCAGCGGAGAGGTTTTATATCTATTTATAAATCCGGTGCCATGCGTTGTTGAGGCGCTGACTGTCATAGTCCTCCTTCTTAGCTTTCTTCGGTAGTGTTTTGGTTTTGGATTCTTTTATGCTCGTTGTTAAAAGGCCTTTTAGACCTGATGCATCCTTTTATTAAAACTGTTAAATTTGTAGAAAAGCAAACGAAGAAGCAGGAATTAGCATTGGTTGGAACAACATAACAAACTTGCGCTATGCGGACGACACCGACATTTTGCCGAGTCAGAAACACCGCTACAAAAGATTGTCAACATACTAAATGAAGAAAGTAAGAAGAGAGGCTTGAAGATGAATGTGAAAAAGACAAAAACAATGGTGGTCAGTATAACAGTGGTGAAACCGAAGGTTAACATTGTGGTAGAGGGAATGTGCTTAGATTAGGTTAAGATGTTCAAGTACATAGGTCGATCAATTACAGAGGATGGAACAACAGACACAGAAATAACAAAGAGAATCGAAATAGCCAGGCAAAGATTCATCAACATGAAATACATTTTAACTTCTAAATCAGTACAAATGGTAACTAGAAAGCGGCTCACTAGATGCTATGTTTTGTCAACTTTATTCTTGTGAAAACAATATTTACTATCAAAACACATATCAATAAAACAAAGATGTTTTAATCAAAGTAAAGGGAAAATGCTTAAACCTCGATAACCTGATAGCCCAAAGGAAACTCAAGTATTTTTGACATGCAAACAAAGCACAATGTTATTGCTCAGGACCCCAAACAAGCCCATAGTTTAGGGATTTATCACCGCCCCACTCCTTTGTTGCATCTCTATACAGAACTGCAGAACAGACAATTTGATTCTGTCCAATAGTTTATTTCTTTCCTAATCATCAATTACTATATATAGGTTTTTCCTAACCTTGCTGCTTCTCAAAGACTTTGGGGACCTTTGTCACTTCATTAACAATTGTAAATAAACGAAAATCAAATTTTCATCAATCTGCAAGTTTTGAACAATTTGGGACATATTTTTCGGCAATTTGAGAACGGCTTTTTTAAGATTACCTTTGATTTGCGTTCAGGAGCGTGAGTAAATTTCTGACAACATTTTTTATAGCGTTTGGTAACTGTATAAAACTTGAACAAAACGGAAATTTTAGAATAAGATCCGGATGAGGGCCGCATATGGGAATGTTTGGTTCACACGCTTGCAATAATCTCCTTAACTGTGCAAAACGCTATGAAAAATGACACATATTTTGCACTTCAAACATTATAACTAAAGAGTCTTTGAATATTTTGTTCCATTTCAAACGGTATAGAAAACTTGAATTCATTATCTATCGTTTGAAACCATTTTCATTTAATTATTCCAAAACAAAGTACCGTACTTTGTAAACTATAAAAAGTGTTTCCCCTTGTTTTTCAATGTGAACGCAAGCAAAATCACAAGGCGGTATCGCTGCTTTTACCTTTGTAACTTATGAATGAAAGTATTTGGGGGTCCATTTCACACGGCCTGATAATTAACATATATCTATTTACCATATATATATCTATATATATAAAATCCTACGTGATTGGTGCGAAAAAAAGGCCCGTACTTTACAACAAATAGAAATCTATGAGAGAACAAATTTCGCGCCGCTTATGTATCGCTTTGTTTTAATTATGACGTAATCTTAGCCGTGTGCAAAGGTTTTTCTGTTGTTTGGGTATTGTAAACATGCTGTGAAGAGGTGAATAAGGTTTACCAATGTCGGATTTGGGCTGATTTTCTTTCATTTTTAAGAGTTTTCTTGTATATTTTGCTACACTGAGATATATTTCTTATTATATGACTGTATTTATCAGACATTAAACATTATTTGGCTGAAATACAATCATGAACGAAGAAGTGCAAGAACGAGGCAAACGACAACGTTAAGTTGCATGATTATGATATCAAAAATTAAGAACTATGCTATTTAATAAACTTTTTGTATGAATTAATATCTGTTTATCATATATCTGAAATAAACTTCTTTATATCTTTTCTTATCACTGCATTCTTAAAAATTGTTTTTATTCTGATTTCAGTCGTTTCTACAGAAATGATACCAAACTTTAAACTTAAATATAACCTTAACGGAATAAGATTCTTTAAGGCTTTCTTGACCATTTTGTTTCTTTTAAAGTCCTTTTTCATATAGGATGAAAATCATGCTTGACCACTGAACTAATCCTTTAAATACACTATGACCGGATTATACACTGTGTGGTGTTCACATCGACAGAGCAGATACTTGCTGTCTCTACCTCTGGAACTTTCTTTGACAACCCGGGAAGAACAGTTTTTACTGACCGCAATGTCCCAAGTACTGCTCTTGCAGGAAGTACAATTTCATGGTTGCTGTCATTACTAGAAGCTATTGTGATGGTACAGAATAAACCTTTAGGAATATCAACAAGTGTTTCGGAAATCTTAAGTCCTTCAGGCCATGGATGGGAGAGGTCAGGTTCGAACATTGCAGTCAGACCCTTTGGACTCCTCGTGTATACATGGTATTTCAAGAGATATGGTTGCCCCTTTGGTGTTTTGACTGACATCCGTGGTGATCTGACCAATGCAATGTCGTCATT
The DNA here is from genome assembly GCA_020152595.1 of Chiridota heheva. Classification (NCBI taxonomy): domain Eukaryota; kingdom Metazoa; phylum Echinodermata; class Holothuroidea; order Apodida; family Chiridotidae; genus Chiridota; species Chiridota heheva. Next base: position 1,006,441 of record JAIGNY010003708.1, on the reverse strand, counting down.
AGCAGTTGACAACAAATTGATAAGAGGTTTTATATTGATTGGTGCTACATTCCTGAAGGTATTCCTCATTGCAGATCTTTACAGTTGTTCTGCATCAGTAATTCATTGATGACGTTGAATCTTATGATGGGCATGTCCATGGGTTCCCTCGTATTCAGGATGGGTACAGCGAGTGTCGGAGTGTGTTCCTGATGAGATGCTAGCTGGAAAGTGGCTTCAATGTAGCCCTCGTAAGGCAAGTTCATTCCATTCGCCATTCCTAGTTGAAAATCTTCTTCTAGCAGTTCCTTTACTGGTCTAATATTTGCCTTTGACGTAGTTTGGAGGAGCCAAGAATATGGGATATTTGACACTTGAGCGCCAGTATCTCATAATGCTTCTGTAAGTTTCCCATCAAGGAGACACTGAACTACACACTTCTTTCCAATGAGTTTAGTCAGTTTTGCATCTTGCCTTGGGGTGAGGACATCTCCTGTCGAACATGTACTCACAGATACTCCTGTTAGTCCGGGGAACATTCCATTCACTAAAGCGACACCCGGTCCCCTTGGGGCGCCCTCTGTCCGTTTCCCTGTCTGCGTTGGATACAACCTCTGGATATGTGGTTATCCTTACCATAGATGAAACAATGTTTGTATTCATCCCCCTTGCCTTGTTCTTTACAGGAGGGACAAGCTCTCACTCTGCGCCTAGACTGTTGTCCAGGCAAATAGTTGCTTTTCTGCGGTTGGAGCGCAGCGAGCTCAGCTCTTACAATCCTTGTAATTTCTTCAGATATTTCACTTAGAGCCTTTTCTGGGAATGAGGTATGAGGGGTCGTTTTAACAGGACACACTTTTATTTTCTTGGTTTCCTTCTCAAGCTTCCGGGTCCTTACCTCCTCTTGGCTGGAGGCTAGTTTCACAGCCTGAAGAAGTTTCTCATCGGTTGTATTTGTATCCTGAAGCAATGGCTTAAGGTCTTGTCTAATATTGTCATTTCTCAAACCTGCTTGAATGGAAGTAAGGAGCATCTGTTGAATTAAGGTGGGATCGTACACAACATTTGAGTTAGGATTGCCATTTGCAGTGAGAATTTGTTGTTTGATATCAAGGATCCTTAGCAGGAAACTGTAAGCATCCTCACTGGCAGACTGGGTTGCCGTGGATAACTCTTGATACAGCTCTGTGGTGTCTTTTTCCTTGCAGTAAGATCGCAGAATTTAAAGCAGGGCTGTAAGGGACAAATCTGGTCTCCTTTCCAGATATTTCTTAGGGTCCCTTGGGGCAATAGACCTGATGACTTCATCTTTATTTTCCTTGTCAGGATAATTTTCCCCCAATCCTGCTTCGATTTGATAATTCAAATTACCAAAGGAAAGTTTGTCTTTTTGATTTGGGAGCCCAATTTGTACTCTGATTCTAAATTCTCTTCGAAGGAGCAGTGGTGCTGGAGTTTGTGTAATTAGGGGTTTAATTGGCGAATCCTTTTCTTTCTTTACATCCTTACCACCATCTTTTGTTATGATTTTGGAAACTATATAAAATATAAAATAAAAAATAAAATAAATATATATATATATATATATATATATATATATATATATATATATATATATATATATATATATATATATATATATATATATATATATATATATATATATATATATATATATATATATATATATATATATATATATATATATATATATATATATATATATATATATATATATATATATATATATATATATATATATATATATATATATATATATATATATATATATATATATATATATATATATATATATATATATATATATATATATATATATATATATATATATATATATATATATATATATATATATATATATATATATATATATATATATATATATATATATATATATATATATATATATATATATATATATATATATACATATATATGTGTGTGTGAAGGGTCTCAAATGAAATTGGGGTATAATTTTTTTAAACCCTTTGCAAAATGGAATGATCCGCTTGGTAGCTGAAACAGCAATATATTATACAAGTGGGTTTTCTTTTCTTTTATCTGACAGGTATGTAGCTTCCATTTACTTTTGCTTATAGATGTGCGTAACCAGGTAACTTCCGAGATGCTTATGATATAGTTTAAATTGTTTATCTTGCTGCTCATCACTCATATTTCAAGAGATTCACCAACTAGACCTACAGCAAGCATCATTATCTAAAACAGCAGCAGTACCACACACATGCTATATAGCAGAGGTTTATACTGGTTAAAGTAACAGCTCCCTGGTCACACAGAGGTAGCGTATTGGCACCATAGCAGACTCCTGAGGAGGCAATACTGTGGTGGTGAAATTTAATTAATGATAGGATTGATCCATTATTCTGTAGGAACCTAGGATTTTCCTAATGTTAATTGCACACAGATAGTCATGCTTACTCATGATTGGTCAGCTCCCGGTAACCATGACTACCATCATAAGATTTAGAGATCTCTAGGCTTCCAGAGTAGGAACATTAAGTTAAAGTTCTTCATATTGCTAGTTTTATCTAAATCTTGGTGAACTGTTTACATGAAGAAAGGTTGGAATGAGAGGTTTAATATTAAGTGAGGGCGCTCTAAGTAGCAATGTCGTAGGTGTCGGGGAAAAACATTGCTATGATATAATGTCTAGCATTCTTCCTTAAGTTACATTTGTGAAAAAAAAAATCAGTTTTTTCAATTAATGAAAGCATTTATATATTTGAGAAAAGAAAATGTCAAATTGTAACTTGATGTGTCTGTTGTGAAAGTATCCATGCCATCTTTTTTTTTTTTTTGCAATCCCTCTTCTGGTAAAGATTTTTCACGCGATTATTTGTGAAGCAGTAAACAGATAAAGGAAATGTCACGCCATGATAAAGACAGGCCCGTATCCAGCATGGGGCACAGATCCGTGCCCCACCCCTTTGCGAAGGCACATGCCCCATTTCCGTGAAATATAACGAAAAAGAAAAAACAAGAGAATTGAGATTCTGCCAAACAGTCCAAGTGCCCTCTCGTGATGTGTTTGTGCCCTCTTAAGAAACATCTTGAATATGTTGGATACGGAACATATATGCTAAACACAAGGAAACACTCTTTGTAATATGATGTTGGCCAATTCCATTCTTTTAAGCTATTATCACAAACTTGAATTTCCGTCTTTGGTGTAGACAGCGTTCAAAGCATATGAGTTCATACTATGTGCAATTTCTGGTAGCTAGGGGTCAACATAACAATCGCATAGACTGATAGAAGATGAAAACCTGCATGGATCCCAACTTAGATGTATATGGGCCGTGTAAAACCAATATATCCATGCAGATCAGAGTCAGCCTATAGTAAGGGTACCATTCCCCGAGCTTATAAAGAACCCTCCCCCTGATTTTTATAATTCTGATACTTTAGCATTCCTGGGCCCTCTCCAGACATTTGATGGCACAGTTTCTATTGCTACATAAAGCATCCCAGTCCGACTATGATGCAGATTTAACCTATGAAGCTAATATAAGTTTTTGCGATGGTATTCCACTTTTGTGCACACTTTGTACCCACACCGTTACAAAAATTCCAGATCTGACCCAGATGTCAATTCCAAATCTGAAATCTGACCCACATGTAAATTACAGATCTGGAATTTATATCAAACTGGCCAAATAAAGAATTGGACAGATTTAAATTCAAATTTGATCTGGCCCAGATCAATACTTGATCTGGAATTTCCAGATCAAGTTTGTAATTTCAAATAAATGATATTATAATAAATAATATTCAGGAGGTCTTTCTCTCTAAAGTAACCCGTTCGGTATACCCACAACTTCTTTTAAATGGTCATGTAATTGTAGCTATTCATTCTGGGTTTGCATTGCCCGTAATTATCTGCCGTTATCAATGGTTGATGTTATCTTGTACCGTGTAGTTTCTTTAGGCTTTATAAATAAGACTTTGCAAAGATATAATTTTACCATATTCCAAGCTAAGCACTTTCTTTACTTAAGTAAAATCCGCAATGCCCGTGCTACTTTAGGCGATTTTAATCAATATATAAAATCAAAGTTTTAGGTCGAGTATTACATCGCCTTAAAAGATAATAATATTAAACTCTTGGCAGAGCTGAATGTGCTTTTTCCACATGAATTTCATATTATAACTCACACCTAAAATGTTTGCTGTACTGCTTCCAATAGCATTGTATTCTTATGTTTATGTTTAAGTCTATAATTTGCTGACTTTGTTGTTTATAAAGAAAATAATGTAACTGTATTCTTTTTTTTTTCAACGATGAATTAATGTAAATATGTTTCAAGAGAGAACAATTAATAATGGAGAGAAAAAAAGAAGTTTGATCTGAGCCGGATTAAGTAGCCATATCAAGTTTAATTGTATACCTGCTCAATTCTTTTTCTGGCCAGATCTGGCCTAGATATAATTTCCAGATTTGGGTTTAACATAATTCCCAGATCTGGGAATTAAATCTGCCACAAATCTTGAATATTTATAAATTTTAGAGCCCTCACTAATATGTGATATTGGCCAGCAAGCTCTATATATTATATGAAAAAACTTTCATTAGTATAAAATTGTTTTTACATAACGATGACAACAACACGATTGAAAACGTGAGGTCCACTACAAGCATCTGTAAACTTTTACTAAGACCTACCTAAAACGTAAAAAAAAACTATCCACTCAGGCAAACCATTCCACTCATTAACTCTCTTTGTGAAAAGCTAAAACGCCGAATATCTATCCGTGAGAACTCTTTGGTGAACTTCATATTGTTACCATGTGTCACATGAGGATTGGTTGACACATGCAAGAAATAACAAGAAGTCAAAGCATTACACCAGATAGGAATTTAAAAACTTGAATCACAGCGCTACGTACTATTCTCAACTCAAGCGTGGTCAAACCAAAAATTCGCAACATAGATTCATAAGAGAGATTTCCTACTTCGGGAATAAGTCAAGTGCCTCTTTGCTGAACCTGCTCCAAAATGAATGTATCCTTCTCATAAAGGAACTCCAAGCCTGACTAACTGCTGGTACATATTAAGAACGACCTCTCTCCCAAGAAAACACAAATTTCTTCTAATCAAACCAAGCATCCTGTTCGCCCTTGCAGCTGCTAAAGTACACTGTTTAGAAGGCTTCAGATTGCTAGTAATGACAACACTTACAATCTTAAACAAAACCGTTTTGGACACTTGCCGGAAAGTTTGCATGTTATTTCATTATTTTTGCACAGTTATTTTCAGCGAACTCCCCCCCCCCTCTCCACCCCACCCCCGCTCCCCTTTCAATGTTGTCAAAATATTTCACTAGGAAGTACACAGACATGCAAAACAATTATCAACATTTTCCACTCATTTCACCAACATCATTTCACCAACAATGAATGGAGGAACGGTGGTCACAGTGTCACAACGAGTTTTGTCAAGATTTCTTTTTATTTCATCAATGTTATTAAACTGTTACTTTTCCATCAATGTCCTGGCTTCCCTCTATTCGTGTACGCTATTTGTCATAATAAGATTAGAAAAGCACTATGAGAATGTCGAAACTACTTTTTGTTTACATGTTGGAATCTGATAAGCAAAAAATGATATGCTCTTCACCTAACAACCATCATTTAATTCTCCATCTCAGCCACTTCTCTCCTTCCCACCGCCTCTATCTCCACCCCCTAACTGCCACCATTTCCCTTGTAATCCAAAATGCGCAGAACAATGCAATGATCAAGAATAAAACACTCAGACATTTTGAAAAAACACAAGTTTTTTCCCCCCTGAATAAAGAATAAAGCACATATATCTACTTAAGATAGCACGGTTCAAAATAAGTTAATGCCTTTTATTGTATTGTCTTGAATTCTCAAAACAATTGAATGTCTGTTTTTTTTTCTTCAAAAAATACCATGACTTCCCTGCATAAAACTGTTTTTTCATTGACATTTACGATATTTTCACTCAATGACATTTCTCAGACAGTCTGAAAAAATATGTAGCAAACACAAGCGTTTTTTGCGGAACATTTGATTGGCTTTCTGAAGTTTGTAGATAGTAATGAAAGTTTGAGCCCGTCGATAAGGGGGAGGCAATGCGAGACTTTGACGCCTAGAAGTTAATATAACTATAAAGCTGCATTATTTCACTCAACCAGCGCCACCCAACATCTTACCATGAAAATAAAGTAAAGATCACTGTACTTAATGAAATTTTCTATTATCTGTGGTAATTCGTTTGACAACATTTTTATCTTAAGAAGAAATTCTTTTTTAATTTATGTATGGACTTTATCCGATTAATTTCACTTTGCCAATTTCTAGTCACTACAACTCCAACACAGAAAACGTATAGATTCGTTTTACTTTCTTCAAATAATACAAAACAAATGGCTAGCTAAGGCGACAGTGTGGCGCACGTCTAATTTAAGCATGCATGAATCTAATAGTTTTGTTATTTACAAAATCGTGTCATATTTCTTTTATTTCATCAATGTTAACATTTTCCAATGTCTCATTTCACCAACAATGAATGGAGGAACGGTGGTCAATCCAAAATTCAAATTATGATAGAATTCAAAATATTTCACTAAAAAATACAGAAACAGGAAAGCAATTATCAACATTTTCCACTCATTTCACCAACAATGAATGGAGGAACGGTGGTCACAGTGTCACAACGAGTTTTGTCCAAGATTGTAGAACTCTTTCTTGATCAAGACAATCAGAATTTGAACCATTCATGCAGTAATCAAAACCAAATTGCTCTGACCAAAATGAATAACTTTGCATTTATTAACATTGAATGACATCTGCCACGTTTGGGACCAAAAAAACTAACTTATCCGGATTGCACAAGTGAAGAATCCCCAGCATCATCAACAATTTTGTACAACTTAGTGTTATCAGCAAACTTACAAATCCTGGAGCCAAGGGAAACATCAATATCAATGAAGATTAAGAACAAAAGCGGACTCAATACAGAACCCTGAGGAACACCACTTGTAAACTTTCTCCAGATACTTCACCATTAACAACAACTCTTTGTGAGCTGCCAACTTTCCAAGAATTTATCTAAGTGTTTGGTCTTTCTGTGGCAGAAACCAGTTTCTTAAAAAGTTAGGTAAGAAAAAGAAAAATATTTTCTGTTTTGTTTCTTTTGTTATCTTTATTCTATATAGCACTACAAATGTATTGTGGCATTTCTGTCAACCATAAGCGAGAAATGAAGATACGGACGAACAAAAGCTCCTTCAGTCACAATTTTTCAAAATGAAAACTTTGTAAAAAGGAACTGAAAATCATGCAAATGTCACAATTCGTATCGCATGCGGTAAAATTAATTATTATAAGCACAAACGTAATAAAATAAAATATAAAAAATCAAAAGTCCAGGGAATATGATTAATATACCCACAGAATAAAATGATTATATTTAAGGCTAGGTGAACTTTTTAGTTTATTTTCCGTCAATGTAAGCAGGAATTTCATAAATCTTTAACTTTGCACGGGGCGGCGCCGTGATTTGTCTTATTGTCTAAGGGGTGGAGTTCCCTGAAGATAAGAACAATATCAAGTTTTTTTTGTTTTTTTTGTGTATGTAATTCCTATACAGACGAAAAGAAATTTCCACTACAGGCGGCTAAAGGGCCCCGACAGAAAGGCTGCTGAAGCATTCATGATGATTTTCTCGTGAATGGGGTCAAGTGTTTCCTTTTTGGGGATCGCTTTAGTTGGTGGTTGCAGAGGAGTTTCTGGCGTTTGAAATATGTTTTAAGAATTATGAAACCACGACATGTGTGGGGTGCTGCACCCTTTGTATCGTGTTTTCCCTTTTGGAGGAGCATTGGAGACGTGGCGAGTTGCCACTGTATCCATCAAATATCAATATGTCTATTACTCGCGTTCAAAGACACCCCTTTTCTACGATCACTCACGCTTAAGGGCTTTTAAAGATCATCAACATAATATCTAAAAATATATACATAAAATTGAGGGCATCTGGTTCAAACCAAGATCGTTTTACTTCACATGAAATAGATTAAACAATTTTTAAAAATGCTAACAGATAGAGATCTATCACTACAGGTATGTCAACCTAATATTCCTCGTCTTCTTCATCTTCATCAAGATCATCTCTTGAGTCCATACCCACTTCTTCATAATCCTTCTCCAGAGCAGCGAGATCTTCCCTCGCTTCAGAGAATTCGCCTTCCTCCATCCCTTCCCCGACGTACCAATGAACAAACGCTCTCTTTGAGTACATTAGATCAAACTTATGATCCAGACGGGCCCATGCCTCGGCAATAGCTGTGGTGTTACTCAGCATGCACACGGCGCGTTGAACCTTGGCAAGATCCCCACCTGGTACCACCGTTGGCGGTTGGTAATTTATACCAACTTTAAACCCCGTGGGGCACCAATCCACAAATTGTATTGTACGTTTTGTTTTGATGTTGGCGATTGCTGCGCTGACGTCTTTAGGTACCACGTCACCCCTGAAAAGAAGACAACATGCCATGTATTTCCCATGGCGTGGGTCACACTTCACCATTTGATTCAGAGGCTCAAAACATGCAGTGGCAATTTCAGCTACGGTGATTTGCTCGTGATAAGCCTTCTCTGCGGATAGTATTGGCGCGTATGTTGCAAGCGGGAAATGGATACGTGGGTAGGGTACCAAGTTGGTTTGGAACTCCGTCAGATCTACGTTCAGGGCACCATCAAAACGCAAGGACGCTGTGATAGAAGAAACAACCTGAGCTATCAAACGATTCAAATTCGTATAGGTAGGACGCTCAACGTCCAAATTCCTTTGACATATATCGTATATAGCCTCGTTATCTACCATAAAGGCACAGTCAGTGTGCTCAAGAGTAGTGTGGGTGGTAAGCACCGAGTTATAAGGCTCCACTACAGCTGTTGATATTTGAGGTGCAGGATAAACTGCAAATTCAAGCTTAGATTTCTTTCCATAATCAACAGAAAGCCTTTCTAGAAGAAGGGCCGAGAAACCGGAGCCTGTACCACCGCCAAAACTGTGTGATATGAGGAACCCCTGAAGTCCGGCACAGCCATCGGTAAGGCGGCGGATTCGGTCCATACACTCGTCAATTTGTTCTTTCCCGACGGTGTAGTGACCACGAGCGTAATTGTTTGCTGCGTCCTCCTTGCCTGTTATCAGCTGTTCGGGATGAAATAGCTGTCGGTATGATCCGGCTCGTATTTCTCCTGCGAAGAAATAAGAAAGAGTTCTATCATGAACAATTCTAACCTCATTCAATACAACAATGGCTTATACAGTTATAAAGTACATTGTGGTGATGAATTTTGATTTGTATGTAGTTAATTAAATCAGAGGTGTAGAGGTATTTTTTGGATTAAGGAGGTTGTAGGGAAATTTAAAGGACACGTAGAAGCAAGTTTGCTTTAAAGTGATGTTTGACATTCACTGAATAGTAAACCTAACCCGTATTTATTCAAAATAATAATTGGAAAACTGTGAAAATCGCGTTATTTTGAAGTTCAGAATAATCACTTTCAGTGGCGTCCGCAAATTTATTTGCATATGTGACGTTTCAAGTTGTAGACCACCCGCAGAACTGCCTGTGTAAACGCGACAAAGTAATTATTGACCTAAAATGTCGTCTGCAAAAAGTAGGATATTTCATCCTCTGATAACTCAGATTCCTTTTGAGAACTTGACGCAGACATTATAGACCCCCATAGTATACCTGAAGATGCAATCCAACTATAAATGTTCGATATATTACCGGGGGAAGTTAGCCACTCTGAGCCGGCTGAACACGAAGTTCCAGACCTAAACGTACATGTATCACAACAAACCCTACGCGAATGCCTTCACAACACCGCAGATTTAAGGTAACCTACGAATACATTTTTGAAATAATTAGTGCCTGTCAGTCTCATCTAGTACATGCACTGATTCATACAATTCTCTCCTTTTCGTCTCAGCTATACCATACTATAAGCTATTTCCTAAAAATAACCAAAAGAAAGCTAAAAGTGTATGCCCACAACTGGACTCGAGCTTGTAGTAGCCGATACATACACACATACACGCATTGTATGTATATAGGTCTACGTACGGCCAGTCGGAGATCGGTAATATCACTGTCCAACTTGACACGTCACAAAATCTTAATAATATAGATTAGAATAGGAAGTTAAATCGTTGATATGAGCAGCAAAAAAAGTTTTTTTTTCTTCTAAAATTGTAAAAGATTATTTTTCGAACTACATATGTATTAGAAAGTTGTTCCAAATTAAAAAATACATCAGTTGATACCAAAATTGCTACATATCACCAGTCCTTTAAAAAAACCTTCTTCGTATTCCAATGATATTAACATGCCTAGAATGCTATATACTTTCATTTTACACTCATGAAATGCCATACAGGTTCAAAGAAATGGCAACAGATTTTACCGTAATCCGACAATAAATCGTATTCAATTTTCTTGTGGTTTAAAGGAGAGGCTATATAGACAATTTCAAACCAAGTTTAGCCGAATGTGATTGCTTCAATACTTCGACCAATCTCCTTTTGTTACCCAACCAATCAGCTGCAGTTGCTGGAGGAAAAGATGTAATCAATAATGCGCGCGCGTATACATTAGTTGATACCGCACGTGTAATTAGCGTTTAAAAGCAGTTTTTGAAAGGCTTGATCCCATAGACATTTTCAAATCTGAATTGGTAATATTTCGCAACACTTATTTCAATAATATCACATGGCCGAAATTTACGTGTCTATAAAGTATCAATCGTATACTGGGGAATCTTATCGATCAATCAAATTGAAGGCCATCTATCGTGATTAAAATGTGGCGGCGTACACTTTATTTTAAAACGATTCTGATTGGCCTATTAATGCAAGTGCACATTATACCTTTGCGTTTCGACCGATCAAAACACACTAATTGAAATATGTTTATCTCCGCATTATAGAGACGATAACTGGGCTTCTGCACAATTAAGCTTTCTAAGTACGGAAATAGGCTACGCCTACAGGGTGGGGAAAACAAACCTCAAATCCGCAATCATGCATGATTGACATTTAGATGTCCATGTGGTCTGCCGCAAGTTTTGATCCATTTATGGCAATTTTCCGGATCTTTAGAGTTTTTAGAAAAAGGTATAAACAAAATTCCGTTTGCTAATTATTATAGCATAGCATAGCAAGGTTTACGTAAAAAATCAATTAGGGGCACAGGAATCTGATTTACAATTAGGTGCCATTTTTGTTCACCATCTCGTCTGCTATTGAGTATGTGTGTGCATAAATTTGTTCAATGCAATATATTGCATTAACTGCATGAGCGCGCACCGCTAGCTAGATGTACTGTACCATTACCGCGTAGGATTTTTCCCCACTTAGCTACGCAGGTTTTGTT
>JAIGNY010003708.1:982500-987500 GCA_020152595.1 Chiridota heheva | reverse complement strand
ATGCAGTCATGTTCAGGTGGGTTTTATATTGCGTATATACCTTACATTGAACTTGCAATAATTCGGCCCGGGTCGATTTCAGTAAACGACTCCCAAAGTAGTCTATACAAGATTATTTTCGATATCCATTCCTGCAGACATTATTACCCAAATTGTGTAGGAATTCCACTGAATTCCATTTAAATCAGTGTTCACTGCACAGATAATTACGGCGATTACATCATTTTAAACTAAACTATTTATGTTAATAGCCAATATATGTTATGCTCTCAACAAACTTGATTCTTATCCGTAATTCCTGTTTTTCAGATCAGCATCCAGTAATCAAACGACTGATGAATAGCTTCACTTCCTCCAAGGTCAGGAATATCGATAAGAAACGTTAAAGGTACATGGACGTGTAGCTGCAAAATCAGCTAAATTGCATTAAAATCTTTTCAAAGCCATCTTACTGTCATATTAGTAGCAAAAAATTGCAAAATATAGGATAAACATCGATCATTTTACACGGCCATTAATAAATCTCAAGCATCCATTTTGCATAGTTCATGTATTACAGGACTGCAGGATAAATTTCGTATTTTCGTTTGTAAATCCTTCGTTTTTGTAGATGTCTTTGATGATTTGTAGTTGAGATCAAAGTCTGAGTTTTGCCATGCCCGCACTAAAACTCTAGAAGGAATAGATTATCCCATCATTTTTTTAGTGACTACTGAGATTGATGAAAGAAATTTAAAGAATTACTTCAAGATGTTTAGCTGTTCGCCCAGTCATACTGGCATACGTACGTCACAAACTTCGCATAAGTTCAAAACTGATTAAAATTTGATCAGTCTTAACTCAAAAGCTAAAAGTGCTAATTTCAATCCCAAAAATAATCTGTTCATATTTGAAAACTCCTTCAAACTTAATAAATTGCTTCATGTCCATATACCTTTAAGAATAGAGGAAGTAATAACTTTAAACACATACACATACTTCTGTATGGATATTATGTACATACAATGAGTAAATGATAGTTAAGGCCATTGTATACATTTTACTGCAGCTGGATATTGTGTACTTATATCAGATATCAGGGATATGTAAATTCCTGTAGATATCAACATAAAATATACAACATTTTCTGTTTTTTCTTAAAGCATCGAGTGAGTTGTTGCTCCAAAACCCAAACTAAAAAAGCAAACCATTTAGTAACAGTCAAAGAATTTAGCGCTCTCAGTCCTACTAAAAGAAAACAGATAGTCAGCGCCCCTTCAAATTCTAAAGGGTATACCTGAGGGTAAAGAGCACCCCACGATTGTATATTCGGAAGTGCTTATTTGTTTATTTTGACTGAAGAAAATTGTAGAGGTTTTTTTAGCATACAGGTTCGGAAGGAAAATGCTTAAAGTATGATCACTTGACAATTACAATAGTGAAATAAAGAAAGTAAAATATCTCAGCACCCCCATTTCTTATATTTCAAGCTGTGACAGCCTGTACCATTACATTAGTTGCAAATCAACTACTGCCGAGAAAGACCATGAAAAAAAATTCAAGTTGTTTGTTTTATTATTTTTTTCCCCCTTAACTGATAAACGTACACATGCGCTCCTTGGTATTCTGCACAAATACTAAACTGCTAAAGATAGGAATTCAAATCAAAGAAGTAGAAAACGGGCATAAGAGCACTCCTCCAGTGTTAATGGATTAGATGTTTTTGGATCTTCTACAACGTAAGATACTACAACGTATTATGGCATAAAAATCTTTAAAATACCATTCTAAGATCCGCTCATTTCACCATGTTCCTAAAATCAATACCTGTAAGAACTGTCAGTGCTTAGCACATGTCACATTACACCATGAAAATGCATTTTCTGCTTTATTTTGCATGCATTTACTGCTGTTAATCGAGTTAGTCTAAACAACATCAAAAGCTTATGAGTTCTGCAACTTTTTAACCATCTTTATATCCTGATTATACACCTTAAAGATGCCTAGCGACGGCAAATTTCCGGGATACCCGACACGCACCAAGAAGGATATTAAATCCCAAACGTAACTTGTATTCCATGTATTCTCCGTTATTATTATTATTATTGAAAAGTAAGGACTTTTTAGCAATTTTGCAAGCATGTGTGGAAAAGCAGTAAAATCAAAGCTCGACCAAATTATCAACCAACAAGAAGTAAAGGAAGGCCATCTCCATGAAATCCAATGCAAGCTTGATAATGTCATGTAGGATAATACCAAAATAAAAGCACAAATAACTAAAATGGAACAATCGTTAATTAAAGCCGAAAAGAGCATAAGTGAATTGGAGTAGTATTCCCGTTGGAATTGCTTACGTTTCATGGGTATCCCCGAAGAAAAAGGCGAAATCACCACTGACACAATTAAATCAATTGTAAAGTCACGTCTTAACAGCTTAATATCACCTTATCCGATGCTGATATCAACAGATTGCACCGAGTGGGCCCCAACCCAACATTAAACACCTCTAATAGAACACGAGGTATCATCGTCATGTTTGTTCGCAACGACCTACATTGATACATTCCCGACGACACCTGAAAGAAAGTGGGATATTAATTCAAGAGGATCTTACCACCATAAATCTACGCCTCCTGAGGGACATCAAGAACCACCCAAAGGCGAGAAATGCCTGGACAGTGGATGACAGCATATCACTGTAAAGGGTAATTACGGCATCTTTCTTTCATCAACATCCTGTTGCTTGGTTACCCAACAATGTAGACTTGGAACTATACTTTGCTTTTTTCAACACAAAGACATTGCTATGGATTTTTAGATCGATTTTGTTGCTAAGTACTTTCTTTGTTGCAAAGTACTTTTTTGTTGCTAGTAGCAACATTGTTTTCTTCTATGTTTGATTCATCTTATTTTTTATTTTTTGTTGCTTTCTTTCTTTTCTTTTGTTAATGGCCAATTTAAATAGCAGTTTGTTTAACCATTGTGATACGCCAGTGCACCACAACTGGTTATCAAAGGCCGTGGACATTGACTTGGTTGTCGATGTTATGTTTGTCCGTACGTCGTACCTGTGTTCTCGTCCGGGTCGTATAAAGCGTTTCGTGATAGCATTGTTACTATCATAACCGAATACGCAGGCGACGACCCCGTCATTGCAGCATTGTAATTGTGTGTTCACTCGTCATCAACCATTGTGACTTTGAGAGACATAATCTCTACTGACAGTAATGATATAGTCATAACTTACTCGCAAAATGTTGAATCAATGCTTTTAATGATTTGAATGGTGTTTTCTTAGATAGCTTAGGCAGCAATTGTGTAAGAAATAACGACCAGCAAGTATTTTATAATGATAGTAACTGTTGTTATATCGACATTAATGATTTACCTACTAAGAAATTTACTTCCGGGATTAATTTTTGGTTCGCATGCGAAGCATTTATGCGAACCTATGTAATGGCGATTACGTCCGTTTAGCCGTCCACAGATTTATCCTGAGATTTCCTCAGAAATGTTAAAGTTTTTTGAGAATTTCTCAGAAAATGTTAAAGTTTCTTCAGAGTTCCTCAAAAAAAGTTAAAGTTTCTTTAAATATCCTTATGGAAAGTTAGAAATTCCTTATAAAATGTAAAGTTTTTCAGAGGTACTTTAGATAGGATTAAAGACTAGTCCTTAAAAAGTCTACAATACATTTGATATTTTCTTAGAAGATAACTGCAAAATGATATAATTTTCCAATATTCTTTAGAGATCCTGAAGTCACTCTTGTAGCACTTGAGATTTGAAATCCTTAAAATTCTTTAAAATATTTGGGCACCAAACAGTTATATCAGGCATAATTTTTCAAACTCCACCTTTATTAGTGTGTGTCATTTGCATAAAGTTGCTACAGTATATGACCTGACCAGACTTTTTTATTTAGCATGCTTAGTCAGGGAGTGTGACAGGATGTGATTGCATATAAACATAGGGAGGGATGCCATGTGGGACATGGATGGGGGCCATGAGGGACATATGATATAATATTTACCATGTTGTATACACCAAGGGCTATATCAGGCATAACTATTTGACTCCACCTTTTTTTCTTATTCAACAACTCATTTGCACATAAGCTATCATATGAACTGACACTTTAATACATAGTATGCTCAATTAGGGACTGTGATAGCTAGGATGAGACTTCTTATGGAGCTTATGGGACGTCATGTGAGACACAGGGTGGAATGACATGTGGGATGCCATGTGGGACATGGGGTGGGATACCATATGGGACATGGGGTGGGATGCCATGTGGAACAGGGTGGAATGCCACGTAGGGTATGTGGTGGAATGCCATGCAGGACATAGGGTGGATTGCCATGGGATGGAATGTCATGTGGGACATGGGATAATATGAGAAGTCATGTGGGACATGGCGTCCCACGCCATTTCAACACGTCATTTGCATATAAGTTATTATATGAATTGACACTTTCATACATAGTATGCTCAATCAGTGACTGTGATAGCTAGGATGAGACTTCTCATGAAGCCTATGGGATGTCATGTGGGACATAGGGTGGGATGCCATGTGGGACATGGGGTGGGATGCCATGTGGAACAGGGTAGATGCCGTGTGGGACATGGTGGGATGCCACGAGTAACACAGAGTGTGACATAGGTTGTGATGCCATGTGTGACATAAGGTAGGATGCCATGTGTGACATAAGGTAGGATGCCATGTGTGACATAGGGTAGGAGGCTATGTGGGACATAGGGTGGGAGGCCATGGGAAGATGGGATGTGATGCCTGTGGTACATGAAGTAGGATGTCATTGGGACATTGGGAGGGATACCATGTGGAACATATGGTGGGATGCCATGGGGGACATCAGGTGGGAAGCCACTGATGCAGAACACAGGGAGGGATGCCATGTGGGACATAGGGAGGGATGTCATGTGGTACATATGGTTGGATTAATGTGGGACACACATGTAGAATGGGATCCATGTGGGTCATAGCATGGGATGCCATGTAG